>CABHPH010162599.1:26611-61107 GCA_902168325.1 Peromyscus nudipes
AGAAAAGAAGGAAAGACAACCTAGCCATTAGGGTAAAGGTTAACAATTGAATTGTCACTTATACCCATTGGGAGAGAGAAAATCAGTTTTCTCCAATAGAGTGACACTGGGTTTATCAACCATTCCAGGTCAGGCCTCAGGTTCAAGAGTAGTTGACCAACATGTAACGGACTTCACAATTTTTTTTTAGTGTGCTTATATTTGGATACAGTGGGGGTTTTGTTATTTGTTTGTTTGTTTTCTTTTATTGGATGTGGTTTTGTTTTCTCGATTTTGGGGTGATTGATGTTGTCTTGGCTTTTATCTTTTGTTTTGAGAAAAAAATTGTTAAAGTTCAGTGGGTAGGGAGGGGGAGAGGATCTGGAAGGACTTGGGAGAGGAGAAGAATATGATCAAAATATATTTAAGTTTAAAAACTTTTTAAATAATAAAAATGTAATAAAAAAGAAGAAAAGCAGACTAATTTTGTATCTTCTAATTGTTATGACATTGACTAGTTTATCTTAAATAATCTGCTTATATATTTAACTAAAGACTACTTAAGACAGCCTTTAGTTAAAAATCACAATACTATTAAATATAAATGACACAGGATTAAGTAAGCATTTATCATTGTACCTGTCTTCCATGTACTCAATAATTTTAGCTCTTTTCATGATTTATTATTTCCACTGTTGAATTTTTTTCTCTTCCTCTTGTATTTTTCATAAGACAATTAAAAACTGAACATAGAGAATAACATCACAGGAGAAAACACAATCTACCTTTTAACTAATGTACCACAAATAAGAATAAAGTATGTACATGTGCATATGTGCATATGTTATGTATCACTGATATCTTCAGTTACCCTCATGCACACGTATTATTAAAAACTAGAATGTTAGTTTAATACCAGAATCTTTGGGTTTTTTTTTTTTTGGTTTTTTGTTTTGTTTTATTTTTGTTTTTCTCGAGACAGGGTTTCTCCGTGTAGCTTTCTGCCTTTCCTAGAACTCACTCTGTAGCCCAGGCTGGCCTCGAACTCACAGAGATCTGCCTACCTCTGCTTTCCGAGTGCTGGGATTAAAGGCGTGTGCCACCACCGCCTGGCTCATACCAGAATCTTTATCAATCATTAAAATGTGTCTTTTGTCATTTTGTCAAAATGAGCAAAGGCGTACAAATTGCTTAAAGACTATGGAAATATATGAGGTCTTTTTCCTCTTTAAGTATTTCTTCTCTGCAGCTAAAATTTACCAAGTTAGTATTCATAACATTCTTTCCTGTTCAAAATAATGAAAATCCATTTTTGATGTATTTTTAATTTGATGATTTTAATTTGATGATGATGATTGTTAATTTAATATTCATTCTGACTCAGAAATTTCATAGTTTGGAATAGCTTATTGCATGTTTATGTCACCAGGTAAGAAGGAGCCAAAAGAGTTTCTAAGATTTATTTTTGGGTCATAATACTTCACAGGGATTCTGGGTGAGTAAATTAAATAGACAAGGCTTTGGCCTTTTATGATATGTACTGAACACTGGGGTATAAATGCAGATAATACATTTTTTTCTTTTTTACTACTACCCTTAATTAAAATAATGATGTATATGTGAAAGAGTTCAGGTAGCAGACTAAACAAGAAATTCTCAAATGTTTTAGTATCCCTGATAGAAATAGTTTCAAGTGAATATAAAATGAACAAAGTAGGTACAGTGAATATTGATCGATGGCCATAACCTAGACTACATCATCAGTTGGCTTTGTGAATACTGGGTTTCTCAATAAATAGCTTTTATAACAACATCTGTACTCTAAGAACCTATTGCATTGTGCAAATGCTACATTTTCAAATAAACAGCAATCTCATATTTTTCCATTTCCCTTAAGTCATGAGATGTCCTCTGTTGCTTTAACACTGAAGATGTGAGGTCAAGCCCTCTAGCCCTAAGTGACTCTTGGTTGTGTAACAATATTTCCCATTGCCAACTTTTACAATAAATATAAAAATTAAATTTCTGAGTTACAAGCTGGGAAGGGCTCAAGTGTCACTGGCTTTTTCTCAAAGCCTATTTTCTGATTTTGTCTGCATTTATATTCTGCTCACTCGATGGAGGGAAGTAACAGCATTTTTCTATCTGCTGGAGAGGCTAATGCAGAGGTACATAGATGCAAGATCATAGAATATATTTCACAAACCACAAAGAGAAAAGAAAAATGATTTATTGGTTTTAAACCACTGGGTCTTCCATCATGGTAATCAAATGTGCCTGAGGATATCAAATGGTGACTTCAGAAAGGGCAGTCTATGATAAGGGAGTCCACTGTGAGAGCACCGTACTTATAATTCTTTCTTTCTTCCGTGGCATGATAGAATGGATTCATTAGACAATTGACTTTATGGGCACATTAAATCTCATTTATTTCTAGTTTAAGCAGAGAAAGGAGACCATCCATTATCCTCTTTGAGTAAAATTGTAAACAATTAATAGAATTATTTTATTCAAAATGCCCATGACTGTTGCTTTTGTTCTATTCTGAATCTTCATTTATTTCTGGTTCATATAGTCCCTTTTATTCCCTGTATGAATTCTATGATATAGTTGATCTGACGCATTGACTGTAAACTCTGTTGTTAATCTGCATGTACTGCTTATCTCTAAATACTGTTACCTGCCTATTTCATAACTCATCACCATCACCATCATCATGCAGTCTCTGGTCTTTGGCAAATGGTTCTTTCTCTGTCATCTCCATCTTGTTAGTCATGTACTAGACTCAGAATGTAGCAGTTAGCCCCCAAATCTCCTTTCATCCTCATCCCTTCTTGCTTCTTTTATGTGGCAGAAAATATTTCTTTTTCTCATCCTTCTTTTTGCTGTTCCAACCCAAAACTTTTCAGACTGTAACTACTGTACCAACTGCATCCACACACCTGGAAACTAGAAATGCAAATACTCAGGCCCCTCACCACACTTACATATCAGATACTCTAGGGCTCTGGCAAGTGATCCTATCACTTTTTACTGTCCATTCTACTGATCTGTTGTTATAATCATGTCTTAGTCTGGCTACTTAAAATAATTTTGCGGTTCAATATCCATTTGTCACATTGTACATGGCTGTGTGCATAATAAGGGAAAAGACTGTTGAAGGGAGAAAATACCTAAAATCACTAGTAATAAGACTGGAGATAAATAAAAACTGAGGACGGAGTATAAAATGGAGACCATTTTGTTGAGAGGTGCTAGTGTATAAAACAAGGCTTAATATATGAGTGGCAAGCACTTCACTACTGAGCCACACCATGAATCCCACTACAATCAACATCTGAGTAACTATCATTGTTTTACTAAACTTTAAAAGAAACATATAGGAAGATGTTAGATGTATAATTTTCTCTTGATCACCCATCCTTGTGTTTTTATATTATTGTCACCATTATTTATTTAACTTTGTATACAGAATCATATGTTCTGAGAACTTCATTTGTAAATAATTAGTTTTACTTTTCGTACCTGGAGCAGGGGCACCAAGATTATAAAAGGCAGCAATGGGTTTTGAACCGAGGGCCTTGGTTATGGACTCTGCCATGTTCTTCTATGAATACAAGTTACACTACCAAGTTAAGTAGGAGTAAACTTATACAAAGCTGGTTGATAACAAAATAGTGCATATATTCAACATGATGAGTGATGCTGCTTTTTTGAAATGTAATTGTCCTTCACAGTATGAACATTAACAGAATTCCACTCCAGGTAGAACAGATCCACATCCCTGTGAATTTGTATGGGGGCCTGTGGCCTTAGATAATTTCTCACCATGTTTTTTGAAACAAACAAAACTGTGAGATCTTGATTTGAAGAATGGCCTTCAGAGCATTTTCATTAAGACCAAATATGTCATTCACCGTTAATGTTAGCCTTTGTTTATTTATTAGCTCCTGTCAATCCAAACAGTCTTTTGGGGGCAACAATTCTAACATTAGCACAACAGTGAAGTTCTTGTAGCCATGTAACAATTTTCAGAATAGCTGGCAGGTGATAGCCTGAAAGCTAAATCTGCCTACACTGAATTGTAAGGCCCATGAGTTAAGAATAGTTTTTATAATCTTGAGTCTTGAAATTTGAAAAAATATAGAAGATGCAACAGAAACACATGTGGCCTACAATGTCTAAAATATTTACTATGTGGACCTTTATAGAATCATTTTACTGATGCCCAGGATATCTCTACATATGTTTTATATGAATGCAAAATTGAAGATACCTTTTAGAAGGTTGTAGGACACTTGAGACCACATATTTATAAATTGGAGAAAGAAAATACATATATATCTTCTAGAAAATATGGTCAGCTATTCATTACCCAATATTTGTGGTATAAAAGCACAAACAGACCACTACTCAAGAGATGCACAATCATTCCTGGTAATAAGAACTGATGGAAATCCCTCCCAGTATTGCTAAAAAGAGGAAACCCAGGGAAGTAATGAGTTTCCTACTGGAATGCATGCCATAGGTTAACAACAGGTTTCTGAAGGACATGTTATGTAATGATTCCAGATGTATTCTGATGATGTCACACAAAATACAAGTCCAAACATGGAATTTCCAGGAACCTTGGAGCACAGATCAGCCATTTAGCTGTCCGTGGATCTGACTTGAGGCAGAGCGAAGATGTGGACTCTGCATGGGAGATGGAGTGCCCCTCTCCTTTCTTGTGATGATGATGTTGAATGTGCAAGTCAACACCGTGCTGTTCACCTGAAAGTCCGCTACTCTGTGTTCCCAGCTGAGTTTATGCCAATCTTATTTTGTCATTGCGGAGAACAGAATGCAATCAGGAATGTGACAATCCAAAGTCCTGTAGGCAAGACTAAACATGTGAAGGAATACACTTGAAGCCATGAAGGTGATGACTCATGCTTGAGGCCATTTCCATTCACATAATATTAATAGAAAATGAACAGTAGATACACTAGGGTTGTAAGGTAACGTTTCTGTATGATATAGTTAGCAACTGGATGCAGCTTTTCCAAGAAAGTGATCTATAGATGTATTAATCCTCATATTTTAAAAGAAGGTAATTATTTACATTTATGTAATTATATTCACAAACATGTATTGAGTAAATTAATTAAAGTGACATGGTTAAAGAGGGTCACCATTTGGAGGCACACATCTCCATTTCCAATTCCACCGGCCAATTATTTTGCCAGAAGTTCTATTCAGTTTAAATATTTATTTGTTTGCTTGGTTGTTTGTTTTTTGAGACAAGGGTTCTCTGTGTAGCCCTGGGTGACCTGGAATTCCCTCTATAGACCTCAAACTCACAGACATCTGCCTGCCTCTGCCTCCCTAGTGCTGGGTGGCATGTGCCACCACCACCCAGTTCAGCTTAGATTTTAAATCAGCTGTCAGTCATTTATCTACTACACTTGATTTCTGCCTAGTCTCCTCTCATCCACAGCAGAAGAGGTAAGTGCTTTAGGACAAGAAACTGATGTTCCTTTTTTTTGGTGATGTTTTTCTTTTATTTTTACGGTTATAATATAGCTGCAGCATTTCTCACTTCTCTTCCTTCAAACCCTCCCACAAACCTTTCTTTGCTCTTTTTCAAAGCCGCTGCCTTTTTGTTCATTATTTGTTGTTACATGAATTTATGCATATGTATAAACATATATATTCCTAAATATGGCCTCTTCAGCCTGTATAATGTTACTTGTGTGTGTGCATGTTTTCTTATTTATAGCAAATAGCTTGTGGATGGGATGAAGACACATCTGTTAAACCAGATCTGTACACTGTGTGCAGTGCAGCAGTAGACCTAAAACAACCTGTGTGTGATATTGTTATGGACACTGTTTGTGGTGGAAAAGACACTGATTTACTTGCCTGACAACTCCAATGCCAGCAACCATCCATACCCTGCAATTACTAGGGACCCAGAGCCTGAGTTAGCTTTCCCACTCTAACAAAATGCTTGCCATAAACATCTTGAAAGGGGACCAACTTTGTTTCGGCTGAGGATTTCATCTGTCACGGTGAGGAGGAGCAGAGCAACCTCCTCCTGGCAGCTTAGAAGGAGAGGAAGACAAAGCTCCTCTCTTCAGAGTCCTGTTCCCTGCTTTCCCTTCCTCTTAGCTTATGGCTTGATGCTGTCCACATTCAGAACAGGTTTTCCTACTCTTGTTAATCCCCTCTGCAAACATCTCCACAAACAGACTCAGAGGAGTGCTTCTGATTTCATGCAAGGAGATACTGAGATTATTAGCCATCATGGAGCTACTGTAATAGGCTGGAGTTTGGACATTTTAGTGTGATGAAATTCAAGAGCTAGAGTCTGGTTCCTCCCCTCCTCTCCTCTCCTCTCCTCTCCTCTCCTCTCCTCTCCTCTCCTCTCCTCTCCTCTCCTCTCCTCTCCTCTTCCTCTTCCTTTCCTCCTCCTCCCCTTTTCCTTCCCTCTCCTCCCCTCCCCTCTATTCCCCATGTCTTCCTTCATTTATTCTTTTTCCTTGAATTCTGATATAAATGAAATAAATTCTCTGTGATCCTGCTGTATAAATCTTATCTTCTCTAGTTGTCAATTGCATATCAGGATGAGGTTCAGTCGTTGTTGTTGACAGTAAGAGGAGGCAATATCCTGCTCTCCTGTTATCAGGAATGGGTGATAAATGTATTTTCTTGCAATTTTGTATGGAACTTATTTCATCAGACATTTTGAAAGCATGAAGCCTTGCCAAGTTTGGCTTGCTCCACAGGGGTGGCAAGCAGTGGTAGCTCATCTCAGGAGTTGTTCTGTGTTTACATTGCTCTTATCCTACTCTGCAGCATGCTGGAACCCAGCCCTCACTCTTAAATCAGACATGGAGAGGCTCCTGCCTGCTGTGGTGCTGATGAGTGTGCTGCTTAGGCCAGGCATGCAGAAGCAATCAGAGAAGGCTACTTTCCCTAGCAGTGCAGCTTGGTACATGATCCTGTGTGCACTCAGCGTGACTCACTCAGAACACAGTGAGTCCGGAAAGGACCATAGGAACTGCAGCATCCTGGCAACTGGGGCCACTTAGCTCCGCTCTAGCTCCCAGCAGTTAGTTCATCACCTGAAACAATTTTCTTCATGGTTGCTGTTGCTGGAGGAGAAAGACTACAAAAGCAAACTATTGTTGAAACTGAAAGTCATTTTGTTGATAAATTGAGATGCTTGGAGTCATCTTTTTGTTTTTTTATTTTATTGTACCCTTTGGCATCTCTTTATAGATCTGATTTGATTTCTGTTTTCATTTTAGGTTTTCTCTGTGACCTCAGGTCAGAGACAATCTCAATGTCAGTGTGATTTGATGGACCTATCTGTCTGAGTCCATGGGAAAATCCTCAAGAGAGAGATAGGGCAGTAGAAGTGTAGGGTGAGTGGTTGGGAAGAGAACAATATAGGGTGGAAGGAGAGGGAAGGGGGTAAGAGAGGGTACCAAGGGAGGGGAAGTAAAGAGAGAAAGATATAGACCAACTGAGACTCAAGCCTTGTTCCTATACATAAGAAACTCACTTCAGTCAAGAATTCTGACCATTTTCCAACTGCTCAAGGTGCGGCTGATATTCTGCTTCACTATTCTATGTGGTCACCATGTGCAGATCCAGCAATGTTTATTTTACATCTGCAGACAGCAAGGTACATGAACATATTCAAGCTAGAAAAGGAGAATGAATGGAAAATAAGCAAAATAGAATAGATTATCTTTTGACATAGAAACAACAATTTTAAAAATGAAAATTCAAGCAGTAAATATCTTTTGTCTTTATGGAGTTCTTAATTCTTCTGACTGAAATTTGATCTAGAGCTTTGGCAGGGTCTCATGAAATGCACCTCTGGGCTTGTTAAGTCTCAAAGCACTGATTCTTCTAAGAATTGGGATGTTGGATGTCGTTACAGATAACTGGTACATGTGAAGTAGGTGAATAAAATAAACTCAGCACAACTGGAGAATAGGCTAGGTGTCCATCTGGAGCCTATATCACTGATAATGCCATCAAGGCAGTTCATGAGAGTCAAAGGGATGATGGAGGACTGCCTATTCTTCAGTTGGCTTAAGGTGCTAACAGAAAACTCCCTTTAAAAAGTCTGTCTTGTCTCTTTATACTTAGTGCAGTTCTTTACCTGATTATACATAGGATCTCTCTCCTGTGTCCATGGATGAAAATATATAATTATTAGGTTAATATTAGTGTTTATAATCCAAGGAGTAGAACTTCTATTTATTTGAATTGCCTTTTACTTGGTCAGAATGACATAGGGTTGTGGCTTTAGAGGCCAGGGTACCTCTTAGAGGCATGCTGAGAGCATACATAACCAGCTCAGGTTAGTTTAAATGACTCTGATTAATTCGATATTACATGCAGCCCAGGAATTTCAGTTTAAGTGTGAGTTTTGCTGCAGGTAGTGTGCTTTTGTTCACATGGATATCTCTGTGTGTAGAGAGGAGACAGATTACAAAAACATTTCAAGTCATCCTGTGAGGAAACTTCAATGGCAACCTTAGGAATTCATCTTTTTAAACGAGGAAACAAGACTGTCAAATTTTACTTGTAGAAAGGTGACTGGTTACAAGGTACTAAAGAGACTGTAGAGAGAGGAGACAAGGAGGTCCAGCTGAGGTTTGAAGCAAGTGAAGCTCTGAACTAGTATTCTGCACCTCATGGTAGATAGGAAAGAATGATGAGACACATAAGGTTTGTCTCCCAAATTAATTTACAATGCAGTGAAAGATATCCACATACATGATCTCAGGATGGAGAACAAAGAGAATTAGCCAATAGGAGGTGAGGTGAGTGGTGGATAGATGTGGGATTTGCAGAGGCCTAGAGGCACAGGATAAGAACGCTCACAGGAGAGGACAGCACTTGAAAAAAAAAAAAAACAAAAACAAAAACCCTAGATTGGAAAGAAAATTAACAGTGCTGCTTTCCCTTCAGTGGTTCAGATGGAAGCCAGAAAGGAGAACTGTGTGAGTGAGCCAGGAGAACCTGAGGGGACAGAGTATTGAGGAAAGAAAGACAGAGTTCAGATAACAGTTTTAATATTTCATGAGGAAAAGAAAAGGGCAGTTTCTGTTTGGATTTGGTTTTCTTGTGTTGTTTTTTTTTTTTTTTTCTATGTGTGTGGGGAAGATTTTAACCCATTTGAAAGACATGATGAAAGAGAAACTGAAAACAGAAGTGTTGATTCCTGAGCAGGCAGAGAGAAAGATAGTACAAGGGGCAGCAAGAGTGTTGGTGAGGTGGAGACACTAGCCTGGAAAGGGAAGAGGCTAGAACATTGAAGAGCTCTAAACAGGGCACTTTAGAGGCAGAGGATTAGGAACAGGAGGATAAAAGAAATGATGGAAGTGAATTAAACACGGTAGCCATTCTATATCCCCTTCTTCAGGGTGTAGAAGCCAAGTTTATATATTTTGCCCACGTGGCATGCCATTAGGGAAGGATGCTTCCTTCCCTAAGATAACTGGATCAGCATGTCTATCCCTTTCACTCTGAGAGATTATTTTGGTGATGGAAAATAGACCAAGTTCGGGTCAAATAGTCCTTCAGTAAATCTCTGCTGATGGCTCTTCTGGATTATATTGTTCCATGTTAAATATATTTACTCTTAAACTTGGTATTTGAAATAAATGTAGGATGCTTGGGTTGAGGGTGGCACATCTGGTAACTATGTGCTGCAAATCTCATAATGATTAGGGCGGAAGATAATAGAAAATATGAGAATGGTATCTAATGTTGAGTGCCCTACTTCTGAAAAGGATTATCCCCAATTTCCTGTTTGGAGTTAGACACGTATTTTTTTAAACCACTTTCATTTGTGTTTTCTGATATTTCAGTCATAAGTTTGTACATTCAAGGGAGGCAAGGGAAGTAAACCATCTTCATCTTTTCATTAATGTACAAAGGAAGTAATCTGCTAGGGGGAATCAAAGCACATCTGGGATGTGGGATTGGGCTGTGTGGAAAATATTAGTAGGTACCCCTGAGACACCAAAAGCATTTGTAAGCTAACAAACGAACGCAAAGGAAGGCAACAATAAAAACGTAATCAAAATATAGAGGAACCGAATGTGACCAGAGGGGCTTGTAACATTTCGACTCTGCCTTAAGAGATAAAAGAGGAGAAAGCTCTGTACTGAGAATTGATTCCTTTTTCAGGTGGACAATGGAACACAGCACAAGCGCAAGCTGAGGGGTCAAGTGAATCAGTAGGGGCAGTAAGGGCAATGCTTGGTGAAGGACTTGAGTCACTATTAAGCAGGACTGGAGTTGGGCAGGTTGCTCAGTAGGTAGGGGTGCTTGCTGTGCTAGCATGAGTATGAGTTTGGATTCCCTGCACCCATGCAAAAGACCCGTTCTGGACGTGCCTTCCTATGTAACATTGGCACTGTGGGAGGCCGATAACCGGTACATCTACTGATACATAACAGGATGATAACAGATGTAGCTACACCCCTACATCTAAGGTGCCAGGAACATTGTACAAGAGGGGGAAGAAAGACTGTCAGAGCTAGAGAACCAGGACATCTGATAAACGATAGTGTCTTCTCTATATGACAGGGAAGCCATGCCCATGAGATCTCAATAATTTTCTTTAGTTGTTACATGTACATATATGTAACACTAATAATTAAAGCTAAAAAATAGTGAATTTAGCCGGGCAATGGCGGTGTATGCCTTTAATCCCAGCACTCAGGAGGCAGAGCCAGGTGGATCTCTGTGAGTTCAAGGCCAGCCTGGTCTAGAGAGTGAGATCCAAGACAGGCACCAAAACTACACAGAGAAATCCTGTCTCGAAAAAACCAAAAAAAGAAAAAAAAATTGTGAAGTTGAGAGGAAGTGGAAGAGACATTGGAAGTCTTAGAGGGAGGAAAGGGGGAAAAGACATTATATAAGTACAGCACACATATGTGAAATCACAAAAATAAATTATTAAAAAGGAAAACAAAATTATATAATTTCCAGGAAATGAAAAAAAAAAAAAAAAAGAACAACAACAACAAAAACAAAAAACAAAAACAAAGAAAAGCATTGATGCACTTGGGAAGGCTCCTAAATTTCAGGAGTGTATTCAAATGATCCTTGACTTACAATGGTTTTACACTCCTATAAACACACTGTAAGTCGAAAAAATAAAATGAGGATGTGCTTACTTTGGTACGTGTTTGGAGAGGATTCTGTCTGTGTTCACTTTTGTCTATCATCTCTTTGTGTGTGGTGAGCCAGAACATCATGGGAAGGGATGGCAGAGCAGAGCTGCTCCCTTCAAGGTAGCCAGGAAGCTAGAGAGTATAACTGGGATAAAAGCTACTTTCTGCTCCAGGTGTATTTCCTCTTAGGTCTTCATCCTATTGGATGGTGCTACATACATTCACAATAGCTCTTTTCACTTAAATAAATTAACTCTGAAAATGCCATCTCAGTCACAGTAGAAAGGTGTCTTACTGAGCTCCTAGGAACTTCTCAGTCCAATTAAGTTGGTGATCCAAGATTAACCATCATAGCTGTGGTACACTTACTTATGTCTTGGTATTCAAAGAATTCAAGTAAAAAGAATTATAAGCATTAGATAACCAGTTTTCATTCACATTTTATAAGTCATTCCTGATACCATAGAGAAAATGAATTGTAGTTTCCTTCAGGTCTGTAGAGCTCCAGATGATGACTGAGATTTCACAAGAGGCCTAACATAAGTCCCAAAGAAAAACTCAGTGGCCTAAGTAACAATTCAATTATTGGTCCCACTGGCTGCCAGGAACCTCATAGACAAATTCCATTCCAAGCCCAGGGAATCCTTATCTCGGGTGCTAATCAGGCCTGCAAACAGCCTTACCGCCTTGACACAAGGTCTCTTACAGATCTAGAAGCTCACATTTTGGCTAGGTTGGCTGGCCAGTGAATTATGTGGAATCCATCTATCTCTGTACTACGTTGGTGGGGTTAGAGGCATATGTAACCAAGCTCAGCTTGTTTCCTTGGATGCTGGGATTTTGAATTGCAGTCCTTATGTTTACAGAACATGTACTCTTACCCACTCTGTCAACTCCTCAAATTTCCAAAGGTCTCATCAGCAAAATATTGACTAACTAATGCATGAAGTGGTGGCAGTGTTCAGTGGAACACACTTAATCACATCAACATTAAGGATAAAAAAAAGATTAACTGTGGGATAGCAAGACATTCTCCTTTCAAAAATACAGCAATATCATAAGTTACTCATCATTTTTGTCATTTGAATAGTGAGACACAGGACAATTTGAAAAGTCAAATAACTTTCCACTTTTGTGTCCAAACCCACACTATTCTGACACCTGAAGAGAGCTCTGCTCAGGGAACACTTTTAGAACCATTGTCAGAAAACAGAGTAGAAGCCAGAGCCTTTCCCAAGATGCCTTGAAATTGAAATTTCACTGTCTCCTTCCCAAGAAGATAGAGAGAATGCTTTCAAGACTAACTGCCTGATCTTCAGAACTGTGGCTGACAAGAGAGAGCTAGAGACACCAGGGACAGTTAGTTCCTCACAAAGGGAGCTCTGAGAGAGCAGCTTGGGGGCAGGATGAAAGCCTCTCCAGTTGTCAGGATATAGGAAATCAAGTTTCCTTGTCCCCTGTGGGTGTCTGGCCGCAAGGTCTACTTCACTGTTATTATGATCTTCCTGCACACTGATCTGGGAAAATACATTCAAGGGAGAATGACTAGTCCCCAAATGCAGAGTTGAAGACCCTGTAGCAGTTCTCTCCTCTTGAAGATTTATTAACTCAGTGTTTTTGCATGCAAGATAAGGCCAAGTTTGTCTTTTCAAAATAGCTACAGATATTCTACTTGAAATTTTAGAGTAAAGTGAAAAAGACCTGTAAACTTTGCAAAACTTTTGGGATATTTTATAGGTTAACATTGATGAAAAGATCTCCTCTTTTTAAACCACACATATTTTTAAAATTTGTAGATATGTAATTTTTAATTATCTGTAATGTAATGTTCTGAATTCAAATAAGTTGCAAGATAATTAGTTTTATGTAATTACCAAGTGCATTGCCACATCTAGTTATCATTTTTGTCATGAGCCCTCATTATAACCACAGCTCATTTATTGTAAAGTATTTTGAAATAGAGTCTCATGATTTCACGGGATGCCTTTAAGCTCACAGCCATCTTGCTTCAGCCTCCTGTGTGCTAGGATTATAGGTGTGACCACCATGCCCAGATTCTCTTTGCAAATTTTACAGAACAAAAATATATTATCATTAATTTTAGTCACCTGGATGTATGATAGATCTCTAGGAATATATTTTTCTTATCTAACAGTCCTTATAAATAATTTAATTAAATATCTCCACATCTCCATTTAAAGACTTTTTTTTTAAGCCTTCGATGACCACTGTTAGACTCACTACTTTTAAAACTTCATCTTTATTAAAATCAAAGATTCACTATTTGGGCTCAGTTAGCCACTGTTTTCTTCTACGGTAAACTGAATTTGTGTTGGCCTAGAGGACGTAGTGATGTGACTGTGGAAATATATCAATGCAGAAACAAAAATGATGCTTTGATGTTCAGGTCAATTTTGCAGAATGTTTTAATTTAGAACCATTCAAAGGAATTTTAATGGAGAAGAAAAAGAGTCACTATTTTACTCATCCCAAACATTAACAAGTTAGGTCAGCCATATTTTCTGCTGAGACAATATTTTTTACAAAAGAAAAGTCAATCTCTCTGAGAGGGAGAAAGTTCACTAGTGGCTGAAAACCTACATATGAGTAACATTATACAAATTGAGAATGTTGGACTTATGTATTTGGAAACACACACACATTTATTTAAATAACAATGATTAAAGAAAGAGATCGTGAATGTTAAAGAGAGTAATGAGGAGTACATGGGGGAGTTTGAAGGGAGGAAAGAGAAGGGGAAATAATGCAATTATATTATAATCTCAAAAACTGAAAAAGATATTGTACATTTTATGCCTATTTTAATTTTAATTATAGTAATTCTAAAAATTGTTTATTTTTTTGTTTGAGAATTTTATGTTTATACAAGGAATAATAGAGTGAAGTATGATCATATCCACTCCATCTATCTCCCTTCAGCTCTCCACACCTCTCAATTTCAAGTCTTCTGTTAAAAACAAAGAAAGACACACTGTCCATTTAGTGTTGCCCATGAATGAATGGGTGTGGGTCCATCTCCTGAAGATAGACAACCTATTAATATCCATATCCACAAGAATACTCACTCAAGCGGCAATTAACTGTTAATAATTGTGAGTAATTTTTGGTGTTTCATTGTATCCGCAGAATTTGTACAAGTTTCACTCCTTTAAGCATCTTTAATCTTAAGCTAGGATTCTAGATAGATTTCAAACTCTACATTTAGAAACTCCTACACTTCTATTTTGTACACAATCCCATGCTAGTCCAATGCCTTCTTTAGCTGCTAGTTGCTTTCTTCATTGTAAACGATGCTCTCTTGCTAAGCCATCTGCTGTGTGTTGATCTTGTTTTCCTTCACTGGACCTGGGTCATTGCCATGGCTATGATGTGCCCTGCCTACCAAGGTAGGTTCAACCATTGCTCCCCTAGATTCTGTTTCATTCTTTTCATCCTGTCCAGAAAACTTAAGTCTCTTTTCCCCCCAAAGTGCCTTTACTCTTATCTTGCTGCTATCTATTATAGGAGGCCAGTTTACTATGTTTTTCCTTGACCTTCATAATTACAACTATTTAAGGGCTTTTTTTCTATCCATCTGGCCAATGGCAAATGTTTACTGAAATGCTAAACATGCATGAAAATTATAATTATCATTGACTTTAAAGTTCAAAACAAAATATATTTCCCATCTAACCAGATACTTTCTGTTAAGCTTGTTGTCCAAGTTAAGCGACTCCTTCAAGGGTTCATGCCAGGAGATGATAGATGATAGACTAGATGATAACTAAAGGAACAACTGAATCTGTCAGAAGTGTCCAAAACCAGTCATCTGAATTGTAGAAAAATTATGACTTTTTTCAGATGAATCCTCATGTATTTAGTAGTGGATTCGTGTTCTTAGCATTCACTGAGTATAAATGATACCATTGTTATTGTGCAATATAGTTTGGAAACAAGTTGCATAGTTAACAGGAGTGCTGATGGATATGTGTAGGGAAGGAAACTCTCAGCTGAACGAAACTGAAACCCTCCTGATTAGTGAGACAGGGGGTGCACCATAAAAACCAAGGAAGTGCACCATAAAAAACCAAGATATCAGACATGAATCTGGGAAGGATACCTACTCTATGCAAAAGTCCAGTTAGATCAATACTAATAAGCTTCCATTATCACAAAAAGAGGAAGAATATTTCCTTTTTCAGGTGAACATTTTTTATTAATGTTTTTGATGCCTTGACAATTTATACATGTATATCAAGTTTATAGTATTTCCAGCTCATTACCCTCTTTTATTCCACCTTCACATCTAAAACTTTCTTCTCAACCATTTCTCTCCTACTTTGCTATGAAAAAAGTAACTTATTAATGATAGTTCTAGTCGAGTGTTAGGGATAAAAGGCAATTTGTAGAGGACTGAAATCTGAGTCCTAGGAAGGATGTAAAATAGAGAGAATAAGCCTTGCTTTTGTAAAAATTTTGATGAGAAAATTGTGATTATGCTAAGAGAATTCTTTGGGAAGTTTGGGCCAAGATTGGTACATACTAAGGGACTAAGAGAAAGAAACAGGAGAGGAAAGGAGAGGAGAGGAGAAGAGAGGAGAGGGGAGGGGAGGAGAGGGAAAAGGAGGGGAGGGGAGAGGAGGGGAGGATAGGGAGTGGAGAGGAGAGAGAGAGAGAGAGAGAGAGAGAGAGAGAGAGAGAGAGAGAGAGAGGGAGAGAGAGAGGGGGAAAAGAAAAAAAGGGTAAGAAAAAAATCGAAAGTAGATTCTGCCATTGATAGAATTTGTAGCTGAAAATGGGCTTTATGACAGTATACAGCATTAGTGTCTCACTGAAGTAGAGAAAGTCCAGCAGTCAA
This sequence comes from Peromyscus nudipes, assembly GCA_902168325.1. Lineage (NCBI taxonomy): Eukaryota > Metazoa > Chordata > Mammalia > Rodentia > Cricetidae > Peromyscus > Peromyscus nudipes. The sequence continues at coordinate 42,641 of CABHPH010162599.1, forward strand.
CAGGACAGATTTAAGAATCTTCTAAAATTAGTTTCTTTATTGTCAACAAAAATTAAAAAGGCAATAATTTGATATTAAGATGTAAGATAGGAAAGGGTATTTTAAATAACAAAAAGATCAATTAAATAGTATGTTGTCTCAGTAAATGTATACCACAAGTTTCAAATAGAGGACCTAATCATTTTGTGGAGTGTTAGGGATGAGAAGACTGATATCTATAGCAGTGCCATGAGCTGAAGAGACGTGTGAGTGTTGCTTGATTAGTGTTTATACTAGAGGTAATCTTCAATGGGGGCAGCTATTGCCACTTGTGCCAGTGCATGCCACATTTCCAAAAGAGAGCTTGGTCATTTAAGTTCTAAAAGTGAGCTCCATCTTAGTGTAAAGAATTTAAAAGGATTGTAATCTAGAGATTAGACATACTACTTCCTTTAGTAGTATGTAGTGGATTAAAAATTTATCAGAAACCAGCAGAAATAAGATACAGAACACACACAAAAGATCAAAACTGTCCTGAAAGCAATGCTATTAATAAAATGTCAACTGATTTTGAAGTGTATAGTGGCACATCTATATACTTCCTGTGCTTAGGAGGCAGAGATACGATGATGATCCTCAATGTGAAGACAGACTGATAAACATAGCAATGCCCAGAGCTGGAAGAAGTGCGAGTGTCACTTGACTAGTGTTTGCACTAGAGATAATCTTCAGCATTGCCAAGTGTGGCAGCTCATGCCTTTCATCCCAGTACTCAGGAGGTAGAGACAGAGGGATGTCTGAGTACAGGATTGTCCTAACCTACATAATGAGTTCCAGTGCAGGTAGAGCTACATAGTGAGATCCTGCATCAAAACAAAAACAAAAACAAACAAAACAAAACAAAAAAATGAGTATAGTGGCTGCCAATTTCTTCTCTTCCTGAAAGCACACATTACAACTCCGTATGTGAAGAGACTGAGTCCAAAGTCCCTTCTCTTGAAGGCCCATGGGCTGTGTGATATGCTTTGGTCAGTAGAGGACAGAAGAAATGGTTACTCCAGCTCCTGACTTTTTTAAACGCTGGTACATTTCCATTTATTTTCACATAGAATCTATCATGTAAGAAATATAACTATGTTGAATTCCCATGCTGTGAGCAATTTCAAACTAGCTGTATTAGGTTTTTTTTTTTTTTAAACACAGCATACTGTGTGGCTTAAACAACAGAAATTTATTTCCTCAAAACTCTGAAGCCGAGAATTGTGAGCTTCCACTCAGCAGGATAAGTTTACTCTGAGAACTCTCACTTTGGCTTGCCAATTTCTTCTGCTTGCTGCCTCTTCATATAGCTATATCTCTGTATCAGCACACACCCAGTGTCTCTCTCATATGAACACAAGCCATGTGTTAGGCTTGCCTCATCCTGATGTATTCTTTTTAAGTTATCATGCTTTAATTTTTTTTCCTCAAACAGGGCTGTATTCTAAGCCACTGGGTTGTGACATTGGTGTATGAATGAGAAAGCACTGATGAGCATACAACACTAACTACTAGTAGAGACCATGACAGAATCACAGCTAGTTATTATCTAGTCTAACTATTTCAACTGAACAAACAGCTTGTGAGTAAACAAATCATTTTGGAAAACAGGTATCCATAGATATCACATGCATGCAGAATGCCCCAGTAGAATCCTGATACTTTAGAACCTGAAGATGTTCCTCTGGATACCAATCTCCATGCATCCCTCTTGTGTGAAGCCTCCAAACTTTAGAAGAGACTGACTGATGCACAACAATACCAAATGAAAATAAGGGCTGACGCTCACAGCAAGAAGTTCATATGACAGACCAAATGCATTTACTACTTTCCTTACATTTTTTCGTGTTCTAAGCAAAGTGAGCTTCAATCTCTTCGGGTGAATTCTATATTTTATTATGTACCTTATTTATTGATTCATACACACACACTTTATAATCCTCCTCTCTATATATGAAATATTTTTGATGTACGAATGCTGGTCACAAGTAAGAAAGAATCATAATTATGAACTTGAACAATGTGAATAATGAAAAGTGGAGAATTATAATTTTATGGGTTTTCAAATATCTAAACTTACTTGAAAAGAGAAAAATGCCCCAAAGGACATAAACACTAGAAACCTTGCATACAGCTTCTTTTGTTAACACGGCAAGTCTTTTCAGTATGGAGGTGTGATGTATTGGCAATAGCAGGTATAGAGTGAAGGCTAAATTAATATGCGGTTGGAGATGATGGTCTACAACAAAGAAGTTGTTTTTCCTTGGGATAAAAAAATTGGTGAGTTCTGATTTAAGATGAAGCTCAGTTTTCCTAATGGGGTCATGTTGTTATTTGAATGAAAATGGCTTCCAGAGGCTCATATATTTGAATACTTGGCCCCACGTTAGTGGAACTGCTTGGGAAGGATTAGGAGGTGTGACATGGTTGGAGGAATTTGTTACTGGGGTTAGGCTTTGAAGTCTTAAAGCCCACACCAGGCCCAGTGTCATACTCTCTCTGCCTGTAACTTACAGATCAGTTGTGAGTTCTCAGCTACTATTCCAGTATTATGCCTGATGCTATACTTCCCTCAGTGATGATCATGAACTAACCTAACCCTCCAAGAAAACTGTAAGCAAGCTTCTAATTAAATGCTTTTTTTAAATGAATGACCTTGCTCATGGTGTTTCATGACAGCAACAGAAGAATAACTAATACAAATGAGTAGCATAAATTCCAAAGGAATTTTACCTGCTTTGCCTTCAGATCACAAATTCAAAGAATGGGACTGCCCCTTATAGCATTTTGCTATATTTGTGTCTTCGTTGAGATTACATTCCTCTATATGATTCACATTTTGGTATTACCACGGATACATCTGTTATCCTAAAAATCCGAAGCTTGAACTTCGGCAATATATTTCCAGCTGGTCTAACAGCTTCCACTCTCATTTCTCTTACTCTGTTGGAATGATATTTCTAAAGTGTCAGGGTGACCTTATCTGAGCCAGTTCTCCTGATGATCTCACCCAGCATCATGGATATCAATTCAGTCTAGATATTGATGTCACAATATTTATTGGCCAGCAGAAACTTTCCTATGGACCCTAGGCATGTGTAGTGTGCTATTACCTACTCCATAATGCCTTCGAGCCTGAAAAGATGCCTTAAGCCCCCAAAGAAGATTGGGTTCTTTATCTTATCAATTTGTTCCTTCACCTTTTCCTATTTCAGAGTACCAACTAGCCCAGTTGATTCTCTAGACAAAAGGGCCAACTCCATATTTGAATTGGAACTGAGGTATGACAGGCTAAATAGTATCCTCAGTAATCAGGATATAACCCAAGCAGTTACCTTCAGATACTCCAGAATCTATATGCCGTTTCCTCTGTTGAGCTGTTCTGTTGCCTTATAGATCACTTTGAAACCTCAGATAGCAGGTGCATGACAGAAATTGACGCTAATATCAGTTCAAGCTTGCTGCTAAGAACAATGAACTGTGGTTCTACATACTTAATATAGAAATTTATATTCCTTCCCTCTAAGGTCAAGATCTTTTTTATTTATTTACTCAGCATTTTGTTAGACTTTTCCTGTGTTCTTATTGAAATTCTAGGCTGGGATTTAAGACAGGAACACTTGACTTTTATAATTCAGTCTCAATTACTAATTAACTGTATGTTCTTGAGAAGTTTCTATGCTATTGAAGTTCAGTCTCTACATAAAAAAATAAGCACATTGGAGGTAGTCCATATTTTATAGCAATAATGTAGAAAATGTAGACAAACAAGTACAGTATTGGACCATTACTTCTGAAGTAAAAACATCCTATCCACTGGCTGACTATTTAGTGTTTGTGAAATTGTAACTTCAGGATAAATGCACTAAATATCTATAAACTGCCACTTGATGATGACATGATTTGGTACATGTTCTTAAAACTTCAGAGGCAATTTGGTGTAGCAGAAAGGATCCTGAGTTGTAATACAGAAGAGAGATTAAGCCATTTGACTTCAACCTCAAGGATCATAATGTAAGTTTGGCTTCCCCATCTGCCTCTAATATAACTAGAAGGTAGGTTTTAGTTGATATTGATGGTACCTTAAAAGAACATTGACTGGAAATTTATCTTCATTAGCAAACATAAAGGTATCTGCACACTTTTGTTTTTGTTGGATGGCTTTAATGTAAGGGCTCAGGTACACAACATCCTCACCAAAACATCTCTATCTCATGCCTTATTTCTTGTAATCTTTTCATGAATATTGTGAGGTGGATAATAAAAATCCCATCCACACACAAGTAGAGAGTTAGGGAAGTTCTCCATGGTAAAATGTCTAGTGTCAGATCAGAGCTGGGATAGGAATTCAGGATTGAGTATCTGGCCATGTTAGTTTTCTCCACACAAAATCATGTCCCTCCTAAGCCTCTAGGCATGAGGATGTACATGAAAAACCAGTGACTGAACCCTGCAGGAAACAGCCTTGCTCCTTGAACACCATGTTCTTCCATCTCCAGGAGAGAGTGCTGTGATCAGTTAGAGAATATTCTAGTCACACAAAATACTAATTATTTTTTTAAATTGGTAATTAATTAACCGCATGCTCCCATTCCGTTTTCGATAAACATAATCTGTCCAATCAATCAGTAACACTTATTAATATCATACAAAATATTCTCACTAATAAGCTTGTTTTCCATTAGGGAACTAACATGTGGTTTTATGTGGAGTTTCAGAAAAAAGCAAGTAAAGATCATTTGTGTTCGCTTCATTGCACAGATTACAAGGAGCTTCAGTTCTGCTTCTGACAAGCAGCAAATTGCTCACTTGTATATATTTACTCAAGATATATTTAATCTGCTTTAATTTCATGAAGAATATTACTGCCCACCCTCATCCCACCCACTACTATGGTGGACAACTTACCAAGACTAAAATAATTACAGACTACACATTGTAATAGTAAGCCAAGAAGGTAATAATCATACCCTCTCCTGGAATTTGCTCATTGCAAACGATGGCTGGTTGTTTTTTCACATAGATCTTTGTGTTGAACTATGTTTACAGGAAGAGGCTCTAACTTGGATTTTAGGTGTAGAAATTACACTATGTACTTTCTTAGGATAGGCACTAAATTGTTGTTTGGATTATGTTGCTCTTCCTTTCTCTAGATGCCTTGGCAAATAGTAGGTTCTCTTTATGATGTAAAACAGGACACAGTGACTTAAGAAGCTGGACAGACTAGAAACTAAATAACTGTGTAGAGTTGCCTAATATGTACAGGTTTCAAAGTGTGTGTCTATGGAAGGGATTAAAAGAAATATTAAAATAGGAGAAAAAGATCATTGGTACAATTATATAATAACACAGAGGAAAAAAGGCCTCTAATTATTTATTTGACTTTTAACCAGATAAACACGAAGTTGGATGCTTGAACCAAGTTTTGAATAAATTCAATTTTCTCATTTCTTAATATTGTAGAATTTATAATATGTATTTTATTTGCTATCTGTAGTGGGTAGCTGTTCCAGCTTTGTCCTGGAAGTACTACCTCCATTGAGGCTTCCAGTAACTGTCACATCTATGAGGCGGGGCCAAGACAGAAGCCCTTAAAACCAGAGATTCAGATATCCAGGCTCTTGGTTCCCAGATCCTGGACACTGGAGGTAGACTGAGCAGAGTTCTCCAGAGAACACCGCTGGACTGCACTATGCCTTTCCCAGGCCCTGTAACCTATCCCTTTACTTGTAAGTTACCCCACAAAATAAACCTGCCTTTTAACTACGTAGAGTTGCCTTAATACTTCCACCAATAGCTACCTTATGCAGGTTTCATTTAGACTTATTGGAAAATCTAAATGAAATATGTCTAAAATAGAAAAAGAAATTTGGTGGCATACAGACTATCTTAGTCAGTGATCTATTGATGTGAAAAGACACTGTGACAACAGCAACTCTTATTAGGGAAAACATTTAATTGGGGCTGGCTTATAGTTCAGAGGTTTAGCCCATTATCTTCATGGCGCTGAGAATGGTGCCATGCAGACAGACATGGTCTTGTAAGAGCTGAGATCTGGATCTGCAGGCAACAGGAAGAGAAAGAGACAGCCACTGGGTCTGGCTTGGGCTTCTGAAACCACCAGTAATACACTTCCTCCAACAAGACTAAGCCTACTCCAACAAGGCCATACCTCATAGTAGTGCCACTCCCTGGTTGCCATGCATTCAAATTTCTGAGCCTATGGGGAGCATTCCTAGTCAAGCCGCCACATAGAACTATTCAAACCACTTTACAAATCACTTCGTTGTGCTGGGGATATAGCTTAGTTGGTAGAGTGCTTACCTTGCCTTCAAAAAGCCTTAGTTCAAACTCTAACACAACAAGAAATTGGGTATGGTGGTCAATGTGTATAATCCCAGTACCCAGAAGGTATGACAGGAGGATATGAAGTTTAGGGTCATCATAGGCTATGTTGCAATTTTGAGTCCAGCCTGGGCTATGTGAAAACCTCTCTCAACAAGAAAGAAATGTAATGAAAAAAAAAAAACAAATTAAAAAGTAACAAACAATGCATGCCTGGCACTTTTATCCAGGCATGAAACTGTGGCTAGACAGGCCACATGTTTAGGGGAGAACCTATTCCTATCACTCTGCTAAATGGACATAGTATTAAACTGATTCCTAATGACTTACTGTTATAGTCATAGGTTAGTGCATCACTCAACCATCATGAGAGAATCTTCCTTTGGCTGTGGATGGCAATTAACACAGAGACTCATAACTGGTCATGGTGCAGAGAAAAAGAGGCTGTAGAATGCTCAGGCCTAAATGGATGACCTGTGTTGCACTCTCTACTTCCAAGGCTCAGTGATCATTGCAGAAGATGAATGGAAAGATTGTAAGAAACAAAGGCAGTATATGACTACAAGGAAATAGTGTTTTCTGTACACATCAGGGAAGTCTCACATATAAATACATGACTATTGTGACAGCATGCACAAGACCTACAAAAACTCAAGTTAGACGAAAATTCCAGCATGGAGATGGGAGTGAACATGAAGTCTCACCTCTAGAGAATCAGCTATTGATATTGCTAGCTGCTTAGAGAAAGGAAGTCAGCTTTCTGATATGTTTCCTGGTGAGTTGCTAATAATTCCGTGAAAGGCCACACATTGAAGAGGAGTATATGGGACACAGCAACGGAACTTGACTAATTCAAAAAGAAGCAAGAAGAGAGAACACAAAGTTGGGTGGGTAGAGAATGGAGAAGAATCTGGAATATGAGGGAGGAAGGAGTAAATGTCTAATAAAAATCACATTGTAAAGGGGTTGAGGCCTCAAGAGATTTCCTGATTCTATGTTTGCATGTCTATTGATGCCACACTTGATCAGATCTCCTTTAGGCAGCTGTGACAATGAAACTCCATGGGCATAGCTTCCCTGAGATTTCCAGGAGATGCCGTCTTGTATTTGTAATAACAATTATAGAAAAAGAGGCATGAATTTAAGAGAAAGCAAGGGAGGGAGATGTAGCTGAGGATAGGTGGAGGGAAGAAAGGAAAGAAGAAAACAATGTAATTTCAAAAAAATAAGAAAATACAAAAATTCATTGTATGAAGTTCTCAACGTGCTAATTAAAATGTAAAAACGAAAGAAAAAAGGGCACATTAGGAAACCAACAGTTTTGATTGTTTTATTTGCTGGTTGTTGCTGTGGACCTAAATGAAGGGCATTTATAAATGTCCATCTGCATGAAGGGTTTGGCAGGTCGAGTTTCAGCTCATCCTCAACCCTTGTGTCTGCTAACTGTGCATCAATGAGCAGTAGAAGGCAGATAACCTAAACTGTCCAGGAGTGTGTTCTCTGCAGCAACAGTATCTACTCTGTGTGATGGAAGGAAGTGGTCCTTAGAGGTTCCTCTGTAGTTTTAAAGGGAGATCAACATTTGTACATTGTGTAGTATTCTACTTGGTGAGTAGAGGTTGCTATGGGGAAACAGAAGGGTATGAAGTCAAAACAACCACTGAGCCCTTCTCCCTAGTTTTGTCTCCAAATAGCTTGTGGAGAGGGGACAATTTCAAGACTGGGCTTTCTCTTGTTTCCTATTCCATAAATTTAATGTTTATGTGCATTGGCTTTGAACTAATGTAATTTGTTGTATGTAGAAGCCCTTTGCAAGGTGTCTAGTGCACTCTGTACATCCAGGGTTTTCAGCATATAAAGGGCATTCCTTGTTTGGTGGCATGCATCTTTGATCTCCAAAATACATCAGAGACGATTTCAAAATAGTTATGAACCATTTTCCCCTTGCTAGTTTTCCAGCTTCCTCTCTCATTCCTAAAGATTGCATAATTTATTAATTCTAATGTATTTCTATGCATTTCTCTAAAATCCTGTTTGGTATCATATAAGTTGTACCTTTATGCATATAATTTTTAAGGTAATGACTAGGTCAGATTGGTTTAAATAACAATTTTCTAATGGTTCCAGTTTTTTATTGTTCATTATAGCAATGCTAATAATACTCACCAATGATATATTTTAATTTGTACATGTATGTATGTATGCATGAATGTATATAATGTATGCATATGTATAAGGCTCTTACATTTATATCTTTAGTCCCAATCGCCCATCAGATCCACGTCATCACACATCATATATCCAATCAGTGCAATTCATCAGACTTTGGAAACCTCAATCTGTCTTTGATTGCTATCTCCTAAAACTCCCAGTCCGCTAATTCTCTAATAGCCCATTTGTCACAAAACTCAGAATCAGCTATCTTGTCTCTCTCCCCAAAATACATATCCAATCCCTGTACCTTTCATTTCAACTACTGTAACTGTAATCTGGTCCATCATTGTATCTTAGCTAGATGACTGAAGGTTCTGCCTTATTGAACTTTTATTCAATTTTCCTCCTTCACCAAGTCCACTGTCTACCAAATAGAGCTTTGTGTAAACGTTGATCAAGACATTCATTACTAAAACTTTCAGGGGCTTGACAGTGCACAAAGATTCTAAGCCAGTTGCAAGGCTCTGCTTCCTATGCTCCATGCCCACCTTGCTGTCCTTAGGGTGTATCACTTTAGTACTTGCCCCTATCACAGTGATTTAGCCAGAATAACATCCACTAGTTCTTTGAAAATAGTGACTAATCCTTTCATTTCTCAGGGATTCTGTATTTGTTTCATGTGGGAGTAAATTTTTCATTGGTCTTTTCATAATACTTTTGGCTTGACATGCAACTTCTCAATCTCAGATAGACCTGTTATATTAGAGTTCCAAGGAAACACAGTTATTAAGAAATGTATATATCAATCTCTATGTATATCTCTATTATCTATCTATCTATCTATCTATCATCTATTTATTTATTTATCTATTATCTATCTTCCCTCTTCCATTTTCCCATGAGATGTATTTTAAGAAACAGGATCATGTGGTTGTGTGGACTAGAAAGTCTAAAATCTATACTGTAATCAGTCTGACTGGAAAGTCGGGCAAGGTTCCTACATTATAGTCCTGAGGCAGAATTTCTTATTTTCAAAGAAGGCTGAGTTTCTGTCTTGTGTCTATCAACTGTTTGTGTGAGTTCCAATCACACTAATGGTAATGTGCTTTATCTAAAATAATTTTTTCTTTTTTTAATATTGTACTTTAATCACAATATTTCTTTCTTCTCCTTCCTCCCTCTAAACCCTCCCATATACCCATCCTCACTGTCTTCCACATACATGGACTCTTGTTTCATCAATTGTTATTGCATGCATATATATATATATATATTTGTATATACATATATATTCCTAAATATAAGTCAATTAACTATAGATGTTAATTACAAATACAAAAACCTCACAGTAACAACTGGATTATTTTGACCAAAAAATGAACACCATAGCCTAACAACTCAACATAAATGACCTTCAAATACTTTCTAGGTTTCCCTCAGAGAGTTTTGTCTATATTTGCATATTAATTTTCATTTCCTCCACTGGACTTCCTTATCTGTGGGTCAACCCTTTTTCTCATTAATATACCTGAGTAGCAGAGTCACTGAAATATGTTAAGTACTGAACAAAGAGTGAGTACGTACAACATGCTTGTGGAAAATGTTAAAACTAGAGGAAGGTTGAAGTGAGAAATGTTGACTCAATCTAAAATTCTACTAGAAGAGGAGTACTTCATGTTCAATATAATTCATTGTAAAGGGCCAAGTAAGGGAATAACCCATTCTTTTACATTTTCTTTTGACATACTCTCTTCCCTTGTATTTTTGTCAAATTAAGTCAATCAATGCAGAGTTATGATGATTTACAGTCTTAAGCACTCAAACCAAATGTAGCATAATGCAGACTCATGAAGTTTTGGCAACTTTTTTTAATGGAAATTTGATTGCCTGTCAGGCTCATTGGGATAATTGCCAGTTAGACTTATATTAATGAACACATTTAGGTGGGGATTATAAAAAAAACAGAAAATTATCATTTTTTTTTCTGGAGTCATTCTTTGCCAGCAACTTGGAGTGATAAATGGTGCCCTGGATATAGTTTTAACCACAAAATATATACTTGCACAGCATGCTCTTTAAGGAATATGTGCTGAATTTGAAAAATAATTTATTATACTCCTAGCAAAACATCCTTTGTAAACCAATTACATATTCTAAAAAAGAATGGGAAAGATAAGTCCTGTTGCAGCTGATCTACCCGGCAGTCTTCCTGCTGTTCTATGTGTGAGATCTGTGCTGTGTATGTTAGGTTCTATGGGTGACAAATTGTGTTAACCGCCTCCTTGGATGAAGTTGGTCAACACAGCATTCTATCAGCTGCTCCATGTTTGAGATCTGTGCTGTATGTGTTAGGTTTCATAGATAACAACTTGTGTTAACAGCCTTCTTAAATGAAGTTGGTTCACATCACACTCTACCTGCTTCTCAGTGCTTGAGATACATACTGTGTGTATTTAGCTCCATGTACTACAACTTGTGTTAACAGCTTCCTTGGATGAAGTTGAGCCACACAACAATCTATCTGCTGCTCAGTGTTTGAGACCTGTACTCTGAAGGTTGAGTTCTATGGGCAACAATTTGTGTTAACATCATCATTGGATGAACCTCCTTTTGAATTTGCTATGTATTCAGTTCCAAGTTCCAGCACTAAGGCAATCAGGAGACTTCAAAGCATCCATAAATCGGGGACTTACTGTTTTAAATGCTTGTCCTTCAAGTGACATCATCTGAGTTTGTGACATCAGTTGGGTTGCTACCCTCAGACTGAAACAATTTTGTTTTGGGAAAGTTGAATGAAACTTGGGGAGTCTGTAGAAACAGTCACCCTCCCAAAAAAAATCCACACAAGCAGGTTTTATGGAGTTCACCATAGTGCTTGCTGTTTCTGCAAATCTAGTTTCTCATTCTGTATATGTATCATGCTGTCCAGTTATTCCTCAAGCTCCATGTGACTACAGTTGAGCCATTGATACAAATAAAGGTGAGATACTGAATCTTTGCATTTTATCTTGATATGCAAATGCCATTTTAACTCCAAGAGATGGTGACTCTTACCTTTCTCCTGGTTTGGGACACGGAAGTATAGCAGTTTATGTAATACAACTGGGGACTGTATCTACAATAGACAGCAGGATACTGTATAAGGAGAAACCTGTATCTCTGAATGAAGTCCTGATACAGCAAAACTAACTTATCAATTTGATTCCAAGTAACCGTGCCTTAAAAGAAAATTCAAATATTGTCTCACTTTCAGGATTGTTTTAGACTCTAAAATTTAGAGGAATGACCAAAGCTTAACTAATCTTTAGATATGTTTCTGGTGATTTTTGCTCTATACAAAGTTTCCCTTTATTTTTTTAGAGGGTATCTATGTGCCCTGCTGTGTTATATCATAGATTCAAAATATCAAAAAATATATTGTCTCTTCAGAAATTATTTATGGCATGTGTGTGTGTGTGCGTGCACACATATGCATGATGGACATTTGGGTATCCATACCATGGACTGTGGAGTTTGAAGCACATCTTTGTGGAGTCAGTTTTTTTTCATCTGCTTTTGCATAGGATCCAGAGATGGAGTTTAAGTCACCAGCCCTTTGTAGCACACACCTTTACCTGCTGAGCCTTCCTGCTGTCCCCTTTGTCTTTGAAATCCCAGAGAAAGAATAATAATGAGAAAAGTTATACTAGTTTCTGCAGGAATTCAAAAGACAGAGTGAAAGCCACCACCATACAGTGAAAAATATCTTCATTTGTCTTTAGGTAAACTAATTTGTGTCTTCTAAATTTTTTTCTGGGGTGGTAAATCAGTTGTACAAAATGTAAGTCAAAGTTTGAGTGTAAGGCAAAGGCACCTCTCAGAAGAGCTTTTATAGAGAAATGGGATTCAGAGTAGCTGAGTGGTAACAATCACACTAATAGGCAGACTTCTGTGCAGAAAAGAGTTAGCATAGCAGACCTGATACTACCGTCGTCAGAAATGCCTGCTTGTAAAGTTTATCCTTGGCTATTATTTGAGAACTTGAATTTTGAGACTTTATAGCATTTGTCATGAGTAGTTCATTCTGCCTAAACTGTCTGTGCAAAGGATAAAGTTTATGCTGAACACTTGCTTTGCTTCCTAAGTTCCAGAATTTGGTAGGCACTGAATGTCTAATGAGCATTCTTGCTAGACAAAATTTCACAAGTATTGTCATGACTCATAGCTGCAAGAATTAAGCATATTTCATGCAACTAAGAAAGGCCTCCCAGAGTCTTGCATTGGACTTTTTCATAACATTGCACAGCATGAGATATGGTGAGTGGAAGACCATAGAAGCAAATGGGAGGCAGTTATGAGAGGGTGGAAACCTGGATTACTGACCATGCTTGTAATTAATTAGATTTGGGAGGTTCTAAAAAAGGAGTCTAGGTGTATAGAAAGAGGTCCTTGTTTCAGAGTTATTATATATTGTAGAATCTACAATATAGAATATATACAATATAATATATACAATGTAGAGGAGAATTTACTGAAGCCAGACAGGGGTGGGAGACAAAGACCCTGAGTAAAATATAATGAAAGTAAAATTTTTTTAAAAACTAGGCACAGCATGAGTGAACCTAGTCCACACAGATGAGGCATAACAAGTATCCTAAGTCAAATCCTATTTTCATTTTGAGAAGTGGGGTAGAGAGGAGTGAGGAGTTATGTGGGGAAAGATTGCTCCTACAATATTTCAAATGTTGTAAAACAATGGTATAAAATAATAGGAGCATGGCCATCATGCCATGACCAAAGAGACTTCTAAATAGGCAAGAGAAGTTGAGGAGGTGGAGTGTCAACTCACTAGACCACCAAATAGGCCAGACTCAACATATTGAAGACCAGGGCACTTGACCAATATAAGAATGTTAGTTTATTTAAACATCAGATGAAATGTTTATGATTAATTGCTGATGCTTAAAAATAAGAGTTAATTTATAAGATACATGTATTATTCACACATTTGTGTTAAAAGGATCTCCCCCACCCCACACACACACAGGGGAGGATTTGTGGACAAGAAAGAATGAAGGAATATGTAGGATTGAAGATGTAGCTCGATAACTGAATACTTGACCAGCATTGCAGCACCCTGAGTTTGATCCTCAGGGTTGCTGCTGAGTGTGTTTGTGTGTGTGTGTGTGTGTGTGTGTGTGTGTGTGTGTAGACGTGTTTAAATGTATATGTTTACAAAAATAGAGAAGCAAGTTTCCTGGTTAGAAGTGACTGCCACTTGCAAAGTGTGATGATAAATTTATGTAGGCATGACAGGTACTTTTATTTATATCCATCCGTATGTCCACACATATTTAATATGACATTTTATTAGTTTAAAATAAGAAAAAAACCTATGTAAACAAAGAAGAATTGAAATACTGCAGAATATACTGAACATTAACTCTTGCCCAAGTGAACAGATTTCAAGATGTGAGCACCCAGCTTTCATTGTGATTTTAGAATGATGTGAAGAAATAACTGAAGTGTTACAAGATCTGTGGACAACACTCAAAACTGAAGACACTCTGCAACATGAATTGCCATTCATCATCTTAGGCACATGGACATAGAAACCCTGAGCCAGGGTTTATCAGTGTTCTGAAAGACAATGTGAAAAACCTGGAATGTGGTGTGATGTCTGCAGAAGCCCAGCCATGAACAGAAGGCTGCCAATGACTGCTGGGGGCTTTAGATCAGGAAAGCACCTATGCCATGTTGATGATTAGAAATCAGGATGGGGCCATGAACACTGGTCAGACCTAAAGGCCACCATTTCCCCAGAAATTCTTCTTCTTGGAAGTCTGACAGAAAATGCTGCTGTGGCATAGGAAATGTCATTTTAACTGTACTCTTAGACTTAGCTACGAAATTACCTGAGTAACACTGTGCTTAACTTGTATCTGAGTTTTTCAAGAGATGAACAAAACCAGTTATTACCCACCTCCCTTGATGATTGGAAAGAAAAATTGTAATCACTAATGCGCTGACAGGAAGACAGGAGGTACCAGAGAAATGGCTTTCTGCAAGTCACACAATCAGCCAATCAGTGGATGAATACTTTGCTGAGGAATAACCAAGGAGTCACGACAAAACACAATTGCCTTGTTCAATCAGCAGTGTGTCTCTCTAGCCTCACCTTGGTGTCTTCTTTCTGTGCTTCTGCTAACCTCTCTTTCCCTCCTTCATGCCACAAGTGGGATTCGATGATTTTCATGCAAATGCACTTTGTCAAAAACAGAGATCCCTATAATTTCACTTTCAATTCCTCTCACCTATTTTAAAAGTCTTAGTGCAGGAGCCATCAAGTTCTTTGTGTAGGGGTGGAGTTCATAAAGAACTCTCAGCTCCCATTGGTCCCTTTGGTCCCAATAGCAAACAAAACCCTTGTACTGATCAAGAAAAATTTGATGGCTATCTTTGATGACCTCCCTGAGGTCATTACAGGATTACAGGAAAAATGGTGAGCCTGGGGCTGCATTTGATGTGACTCCAGACCAATTCAGAACTTTGTTTAATAGGTGTGGCTGTTCCTGCTTACTCACAAATTTGACTGAGATGACACTCGCACTGCTGACCCCAATGAGGCCCACCTTCTTTGAGTCGCTTCATGCTGAGTGCAGAAGTATACAAAGATAATGGCATGATATGTTACACACCATAATTAGGCTATATTATATATGGCTGTGCTTTCAAGGTCAAAAGTCTGCCCTTTGCTGGACCTAAAGAAGTGATCTGGCATGTTAGAAATGCATCTATGAAAGGGTATTTGGCACAGGAGTATAGAAGCTGCTAGAAGCTAAGCGGCCTTACATGATGAACAGCAAAGAACTGAGTTCTCAAGAATAACTGTGAGGGATTGAATTCAGCCAGCAATCACGGAGCTTGGAAGTATTCCCAGGATGCATAAAGAAATGCAAACCAAACAATGCAACCCTGTAGCCCTGCAAGATTGTTATCAGAGAACCCTGTAATTGCCAGACTCCAGAGGCTCAAAACTGGCAAGATGAATGATGTGTATCTCAACCACAAAGTAAGTGGCAATTTTATGTGTCAATTAAGTAGAACACAAAT
The DNA here is from genome assembly GCA_902168325.1 of Peromyscus nudipes. Lineage (NCBI taxonomy): Eukaryota > Metazoa > Chordata > Mammalia > Rodentia > Cricetidae > Peromyscus > Peromyscus nudipes. Next base: position 58,250 of record CABHPH010162599.1, read on the forward strand.
ATCTTACATTTTTAGTTAAAAGAGATATTAATGCAATATTTATTAAGTTAAAAAGATGTTAAATAATATTAAAGTGATTCCTTAAAATATATTTGAATCTACTGGATACTTTGAGCTACTATAGTGCAAAGCATTTGAAGAAAAGGAAGCAGGTAAAGATCCAAGAGAAGAGAGAGCTAGGTGTCTAAAACCAAGAGGCCAACCTCTATGTTCAGATCTCATCTTATGCTTTTAAAAACAGGAACAGTGGGCTATAAATTATTAATTAATGAAAGGAAATACCAAGGAGACAGGACCATATTTAAATATAAACCTATGACATCTTAAAATCAAAATGAATTATACTGGGGTTTAAAAGAAAAGCTAATCAAAGTTATGAATTTAAAAGAGTTATTTGAATTACTTTGTAAATTTATGGTTCTCCATCATAGTTTTCTGTACATTTTATATGATATGATTTTTTTTAAATGTAGGAGTTTGGACATTTAAAACAAGCAAAAAATTTCTGAACATAACCTAACTCTAGAACGAACAATATCAAAATCATTAAAACACAGTACTTTCTTCAACCCACCCAGACACTAAACACACACACACACACACACACCGACTGAACATCTTATGGGATTGCAGTGTAAACACTGTAGTCATTGTAGTAATTTAGATTAGACAGTGTAGGGATCATCACAATTAGACAATTAGGTCAAAAAATGCTTTTCTGTGTTAGATCATTCTTTTAGATTTCTTATCTTTCATTCCATAGTTCTCAGTTTTGTCCCCACATCATCATTACCCAAAGAGCTGTATATATAAGTCCTGATGCTCATGTTCCCCTCAACCCCAGAGCAATTACATCAAAATTGCCAAGCATAGTACCCAACAATTTGTAAGTTTTAAAGTTCCCCAGATGATTACAACATGCAGTGAAATTTGAGACTGCTGATCTGTAGATAATATTTTGTGTTTTTCTGCTGCATCCAGACTCGTGAATAATTATGAAGTTGAATACCCAAGAGAGTGCCTGGGAGTTATGGAGACCAGGCCTAAGTACCCTACACCCCACATTGATGGAGCACACAACTTAAGCTGACTATGTGAGGATGCACTACATATTTCATTTTCCCTTTTAATTTTATGCTTAATTCTAAAGTAAATTTAATGCTCCGATCATTGTCCCAGTTTATGAAGACAAAAGCATACAGTTCACTGAGGCTGAGGGAGCTGCCTAAACAACTAAACTAAAACCCTGAATGTGAATGACTCTCAAGAATATGACGTCTAGATCACAGCAATGACATTCAAAGTGTGGTCCCCAAAGCAGCAGTAGTCTCAACACCTGTGAAAGTATCAGAAATTAAAATATGTGCTCCACCTCCTATATCTCCTAAATCGTAGTCTTTCAGGGCGGGGCTTAGCAGGTGGTTCTGAAACACAGGAATGGCAGTCAAAAGCTATTCCCTGCTCTTCCCATCTCCATCAGATGCTCACCGTTGAAGACTCAGCATATGACAAAAACAAACAAACAAACAAACAAAAACAAAAAAAACAAGAATATGTGAGTGACTCCACTAGTCAGTCAGGGAGAAAAGAGAAGACACCACTCCCTACCTTCTCTTTCTCAAGTTCTCCATTTCTATTTACTGTCTATATTGACACTGAGAAGGAATGCTGAGGTGCACTGAACATGGAAAAATGTGGCTTCATGGTAAACTTGATTTGTGGGGGTTACTACCAAATTAGCCACTTTCAGACAAGTGTGACTATTTTGGATGTGGATGAATGGTTTATCCTTTCAATCAAAATATGGAGAGTTTTAAAATGTTTCATTAAAAATGTGTCTTTCCACTGTTTCCAGGGAAATGGATTTTTGAGCTTGAAGGCTTTAAGATAATTAATACTCAGGAAGCAGAGGTGGTTGGTTTGCTTTCTTTGATGGAAACTGGTTCTGATTGTTGCCATCCAATAACTTATGAGCCTTTCTGACCTTCTCCCTTGTCTGCCTTGCTAAGATTTAGGGCACTTCTGTTACAGCGGTACATTTCACTAGTATTATACAAAAATCAAAAGGTTACTGTTGTTTGATTTTCTATTACTACATTCTGAACAAGCCAACAATGTTTCTTTGAAAGCAGTATGTGAAATGTGTGTTGGGTACACTCATATCTAATAAAAATCTCACATTACATCAGGTATGAAAGCAAAGACAAGGAAAATAGAAGAGAAAAATATAGACAAAGGAAGGATGAAAGCCTGAAAAAGAGGAGAAAGGAATTGAATGAGAGGAAGAGATGAGAAGAAAAACAGGAGAGAGAGAAAAAATGAAAAATGGAAATGGATACAAGGACATTAAAGCTGGGAAATGAACAGAGTTAGGGTGGTAGTAGAGAAAAGAGAAAAAAAAAGAAAAGAAAAGAAAGCTAGGCAATTTATTGTGAAGTGCCACTTATGTAAGACATACTTCAGAGTTACTGGCTGCAAAGGTTAATGATGGTAGTAATCTTGATTCCAATTTACAGCAAATAGGATGAAAGGCAGCCAGACCTCAGATGGAGAGACCTGCATTGGTGACAAAAGAATAACCACATAGCAGCAGCCGAGGTATCCAGAGATGCAAGAGGTTACATTAAGGAGTCCTTTTTAAACAACCATTTTAGATATAATGCACCGTCTACTGTTTTAAAAGGTTCATTATGAGATTTCTGAGGGAAAAAAAAAGTTGAGAAGTTTTTAAAATTTTGAGGTGAACACATCTAAAGTTTTATTCTGTGATTACCTTTCTCTGGTATTGACTTTTGGCTAAGGCTTGACATTTCATACACCCATTCTCATCAGTATTCTCTATACTCATTGAGGTCAAT
>CABHPH010162600.1:0-27792 GCA_902168325.1 Peromyscus nudipes
GGCTTTAAGACACTTATGCTTTTTGACTTTTATTTTAGGTGTATGAGCACCAGGATGGCAGTAAGTCGCTCAAGCTGGGTGACTTTGGTCTGGCCACCATTGTCGACGGTCCCCTGTACACAGTCTGTGGCACCCCAACGTATGTGGCTCCAGAAATCATTGCAGAGACTGGGTGAGTGCTCCCTCATGCTTTAGAGCCGGCAAAGGAATAAACATCATCAGAGAGCTGTCGCACTTGGACAGAATTACCCGTCAATTCTCTCTCCCCTCTTCCCGCCCCCCCACCTGTTCAGTAAGCCATTTTTCTTTGTCTTCCCAATCAAGTTGCCAGTGACTGTCATCTTGTTTAAAGCTTGCATTTGGTCTCTGCTAAAGGTAAAACAGCTATTAACCATAAAAAAATTAATAAATGTCCAGATAAGTGGAGAAATATCTATCAATAGTAATTAAATCTCTTCTAAATATAAAAGAATGAGACCCTGCTGTATCCCATTCTAAACTCCCCTCTGGCCATTTTTCTCACCTCGCTTTATACCCTGACTCTATTTTAGTCATCTTAGAGAGCTATTACATCTCTAAGGAAAACAAGCGTCTTGGGCCTCCGAGGGTCATTAGCTATTTGCTGATGCGTGTGCAGAATGAAATGAATGTCAGTCTCTGTCCTAGATTGAGAGGAGAGTAACCCATTCCTTGAGGACCTACTATGTGCCTAATCTTAAACTCTACTTAATTCTCACTCCCGTGTGAATGTGTTGAGATTCTCATCTAATGGGCTGTGTCCTGTAATCACATGACTCCCTAGTAGCTGAATTGGGATTTGAACTCAGGGTGACTTAAAACACAGACTATATCAGTTTTGTTTTGTTTTGTTTTTAATTTGTTACCAAGAGCCACAGCCAGAGATCTGAAATGCTACCCTTCAGTGAAAGGAATGGGAAGGGTGGTGTGTGGGAAGGGGAAAGGGGTCCCTTTCTTCTTGCTTTTCTGTTTGTGTTCTGCTACAAAGAATTGAACCCAGGGCCTCGGGCATACTATGTATATATGCACTCTACCTCTGAGCTGCCCTACCAGCCCCAAATATTCTTTTCACTCACGACTCAAACTTATACCCAGGTAGAGAATGTATTTCTATTTTTTTAGTCACCCAAAAGACAGAAAGACAGAACATACAAGCAAGTAAGCTTCATGGGGAATCCTTAGGATACCTTATTTGTTTATTTATTTGATGAAGGCACGTGTGGAGGTCAGAGGACAACTTTGAGGAGTGGGTCCTCTTTCTACCACATGGGTCAAGGGAACCAAACTCAGGTCCATCAGGCTTGGTGGAAAGCGATTTTACCCACTGAACTGTCTCCTCAGCCCCGCAGACTATTTTGTTAGCCAAATATGAGTGATTTGGAAGCTCACACAAGTACCTTGGCTGCCAACCCTCAGTGACACCGCCTCTACCTAGCAGCTTTCTGGCCAGGACACACCTTGATGCATGCTGTGTGAGTTGCGTAGAAAGAGGATTTGGTTGTGTGCTTGGTTGGAGCCCAGTTTTGTTGCTGACAAATGGTATGATCTTGAGCAAAATTACTCACCCACTGGACCCATTTTATCTTCTATAAAATAGGTGATATTTATCTTGTCCAGTCTACAGTGTTTGAGGGGGAAAAAATAAGATAATGTGTATCATACTTTAGAAACTAAAAAATAATCTTTAATTGCTGCTTCTAAATTGAGGGCATTTGGACCCAGCTCCATCTAAAAATTAATATGGCCAAAAAATTAATATATCCACAGCAAGTATATCATCAACCCAGGCTTGTAGTATTTTGTGTGTGTGTGTGTGTGTGTGTGTGTGTGTATGTATGTATTCATGAGGCTCAGTCTTTTTCAATTTACGTTTTTTTTTTAAAAAGATTTGTTTTTACTTTATGTTTATGAATGTTTTGTCTGCACACATGTCTGTCTGTCACATGCATGAAGTGCCTATGGAGGCCAGAAGAGGGGGTCAGATCCTCTGGAACTGGAGTTGCATATGTGAGCTGCCATGTGGGTGCAGGGAACAGAACCTGGGTCTTCTGCAAAGCAACCACTGCTCTGAACTGCTGAGCCATCTCTCCAGGAGTGTTTTGTTTCCTTTTTTCTTTTCTGCAGATATATTTTTATGTGATGTAATTTTTATTTAACTTTTTAAAATTAAAAATATATAATTATATCATGTTCTCCTTCCCTTTCTTCCCTCCACACCCTCCCATTCCCCTATACCCTCTGTAGTTCATGGCCTCCTTTTTTGTTAATATATATATTATATATATATATATATGCAATAATATATAAGTACAACCCCTGATGGGTCAGTTTATTGTTACTTGTATGCATATGATTTCAGGGATGACCACTTGGCATTGGATAATTAACTAGGACTCTCATCCCTGGGGAAGACAATTCTCCTCTGTCAGATTCCAGCATTCCTTAGTTGCTGATAGTTCTTTGTCTACGGTTAGAGCCCCATAAGATTTACCTTCTCCCCATTAGCATGTCCACGGGTGCTGCCCTTACTCAGGTCCTGTTTAGGCAGCTATATTGTTGAGGTATCATGAATGAAGCTTCTGGATCAAAATCTAAGAGACACAATCGCACCTCAGATATCTTGGACCTCTGGCTCCTACGATCTTTCTGCCCCTTCTTCCACGATGTTCTCTGAACCTTGGGGGCATGTGTGTAAGTATCCATTAGGTCTAGTCACCCCCCACTCAGTTGTTCTGTTCATTTTGACTGGATGTGGCTTTCTGCAGTGGTCTCTTTGTTGCAAAGAGAAGCTTCTTTGATGAGAGGTGGATATAAGGTTAAGTAATTAGAATGCAGTTAGGAACTGTACTACTTTAGTGAAGTGATAGAAATGGGTTTTCCTTCAAGATCAGTGGCCTTACTAGCCCTAGGTAACTAGCATGATTTCCATCCTATTGATCAGGCCGTAAGTGTAATTAAACAGCTGTCGGTTGCCACTAAGATAGGAGTGCCACCATTGCATCTTTGGGGCTATCTTGACAGACGGGTCGTTGTTGTGGTTCATAGGCACCACAGCCAGGTAGGACTGTTGGCTGCTCCTCTCCCTTTCCGGCTTGCACAGCACCTCCCAGCACTATGAAAGAACTCTCAGGGGTAGCGAGTTTTAGTTCAGTTGTCAGATTTTTTAAATTTTGCTTGGTCTCATTGGGCTGGCAGTGGAAGAGTCATGACTTTTGGCTGTATAATTTGTCCTGGCTGACTTTGCTAACTCCAGCATCACTTCTTTTTGCAGATATGGCCTCAAGGTGGACATCTGGGCAGCTGGTGTGATCACTTACATCCTGCTGTGCGGTTTCCCTCCGTTCCGTGGGTATGGGCAGCAATCTTTTTTATTCAGCACCAACAAATCATTTCTCTGTTCTCTGAATGATCCATTCGCCCTTCTCACACAAAGGAGCCTGTAGCAGCGGGGAACAAAATGAGAACCCCACTTGCAATTCTCATTCTTCTTCCCATAGTGCATGCTAATTTACACGCTTCCCATAAATCTTCCTCTTGGAGTCTTTAACTCCATCCTTTGTTAATTTACCAAAACAATTGCAAACTGACATTTTCAGTGGCTTTAGAAAAAGTATACTTTGCACATTTAAGGGGTGTGTGGTGAGCTGACCCTCAGCTCTGCTTTCTCTTATTGTTTGTCTCCACAGAAGTGGTGATGACCAAGAGGTGCTTTTTGATCAGATCTTGATGGGCCAAGTGGACTTCCCACCTCCGTACTGGGACAACGTGTCAGATTCTGCTAAGGTAGGGGGTCCATCGCTGTCCTGTTCCCTGGAGCCTGGTACCTTAATGGAAATGTTGACTGACTAAATCAGCATGCACGAGCAGACTAATGATGAAAACGTGACTCCAGGACACACTCTAGGTAGAATAACCGGGTTTTTCAAGATTTCACAGACATCATGGCTCAACTGTCCCCAGAACTGCTTGTCCCCGGGCTGCCACCTTGTTGTCACTCCAGCCTCATCTCTGCACGGCATTATTGTTTTCCCTGCATGGTTCCTCTCAGGGAAGCCACCTCTGGCCACTGGTTCCAGTCGAGCTCTTCACTTTTTCCTGGCTCACCTTGTCTCCCTCGCCTTGTCCTCCTCCTCTACTTTGCTGTTTTCTGTGAAGCGTATGTTCTTAGTCTCAAAAACAGAACGTAAGCTCTCATGTCCATCCTCTCTGTCATATAACTGTCCTCTAAATCCACCTACTTTAACATATATAACCTACATAAACATATGTAGGCAGATCAAATTCTACTTGTGCAATTGATTTCCAGACTCTCCCACTAGAACGCAAATTCTGTGAAGGCTAGGATTTTTGTCCATTTATAAAAATCTTTTTTATGCATTTGTGTGTTTGTCTGGGAATAGAGTAGCAGATGGCTTCTAACCACCTGATATGAGTGCTGGGAACCGAACCCAGGTCCTCTGCAAAAGCAGAGAGTGCTCTTAACCACTGAGCCATCTCTCCAGCCCTTGATTTTTGCCCATTTAGTTCACTGCCACACCATCAATTCCTACATCATGACCAGTACGTAACCAGTGGTCCTATGCATTCAGTGAACCAGCAGTGTATAAATAAGTGAATCAAGTAACTGACTGATCAGAGGGAAGAGAGCTCAGCTTCAACCTCTGTTGAAATGATCAAAAAGAATGTCGTGGAGATTTCATTATAGGATGACATGGGTTCAGAGGCAGGAGGGATGGAACTCATGTTTCTTAATCCTGCTAACCCAAGATCAGCTCCTCTGATGCTTGGTGGGTGGGGTGTTCACAGCAGGGTGAAGTATGTAATGAACGGCATAGAACTGGATGTGAAAAGTGAGCAAAATGGTAGCCTTATGCTTATTTAACATATTTTTAAAAAGTTGGTCTGCATCTAAGAAAATGAATAATTTTTGCTGGTGTATTGGTAGACCTCAGGGTGGGAACATTTTCATCTCTTTTGAATGTCTATAGCTTGAACAGTTCTAATTTGACCCCCCCACTCAATCCAAAATGCAATAAAATCTGAAATTTGAGTGTCAACACATGTCATCCCAAACGGAAAATTCTGCACCTGTGACAGATTGGAGTCAAATACAGGCATGCTAAAAATACCATGGAAAGGTATTTTCAGGCTATTTATATAAGTGCATATGAAACAACTAAATTTTGTGTTTTGTGTTCCACCCTCAAGACACCACTGTGTGCCTGCAATTATTGCAAAATTTAAACAAAAATTCCAAATCCCAAAGTCGTTTTGAGTAAGAGATAGTGAAGCTGTTTTGTGTACAGGAATGTTGAGTTAAGTTCTCCAAAATTCAGTGTGGAGAACTTGGTCATTTTCTGGTCATTCAGTACATATGACTTTTTCTCTCTCTCCTGAATCAGAGTTCAGTTTAAAACTCCTCTGCTCAGATAGGAGCTCTGTGTACACAAAATGATGCTTGTGGCACACAGGCCTCTTCTTCCATCATGTCTACCTTTGGACTTAGGGAAACATCAGGAGTTAAGAGAAGTTAAAAGAAAGACCCTAAGGTGATAGATCTGAGAGACAGGGGAAGGCGTTCTCACCTATAAATATAGTCTCACTATTTAGCCCATGCTGGTCTCAGTCCTGAATATTTCTAACTCCGACCCCCAAGTGCAGGGATTCAGATATGCAGCAACACCCCAACATAGCTCTTCAGGAATGCATTCAACTCTTAAATCAGCATCTATATAACCTGAGAGCTTAGCATCATTGACTGACTCTCAGCCCTGTATAGCATCCAGCAAAAGGTATAATATACACATCCATTGCTTTAATAAATAGTTGTGTAAGTTAAAAGATGAAAGAAGAAAGTTAAGGCAGACTCATCAATAGGAATCCTATACAGTACATAAAGAACTGGATAGCATGTATCTATCCATTCATAATCCCATACAGTCCATAAAGAACTGGATAACATATATCTATCCATTCATAATCCCGTACAATGCATAAAGAACTGGATAACATGTATCTATCCATTCATAATCCAAAGTGGGCAGATGATGACAAAGTCATTGTGCCACCCAAAGCTGTATCTCCAGAAAATAGTTTTCTTACTTTATCAACTAGCTTTTGGCAATTCATCCTTCATTCATTTTCTTTAATCCTAAATATGCTGCCTGGAAATTAGAGTGAGGACCCATTTTTTTATCTGTCAAAATATAAATTTAAAGTATTTTTGAAAGATTTTATTTTTTCTTATTTCATGCATGTGATTGTTTTGCCTGCACATATGCACATGCATCTCCTGAGTGCAATGCCTGTAGAGGCCAGAAGAGGGCGTCAGATCCCCTGGAACAGGAGTTACAGGTTGTGAGCCACCATGTGGGTGCTGGAAATTAAACCCGGGTCCTCTGGAAGAGCAGTCAGTGCTCTTAACCACTGAGCCATCTCTCCAGCCCCAAAGTTGTTCTTTATTTTTGATATGACTTCTATACAACCAAGAAACCTGGCTTTAAACTATTACATCCCAGTAAAAAGGTGGGTCACTTGTTTAACATGAGTTTGCTTCTGAAAGTGTTTTATGGAATTTACATAAATATTAATTTCATTGTATTTTTCTATCGACTAAGCTGTATATTTGTGTTCCAAAAGTTCACGGTCTCTTTAACATTTGAAGGTGTAATCCAGCTTGTCATGGGTGAGTGGAGTAACATGATTTAGATTGTGAGCTTTTCCAAATGCTTTTCCAAACTGAGATTGCAATCCTGTACTTGCAAACCCCCAGCTTTTTCCTGCAGGGCTGGATAAATGGAGTCTAATATTCCCCTTCACAGGAGCTCATCAACATGATGCTGTTGGTTAACGTGGACCAGAGATTTTCAGCCTTGCAGGTCCTTGAGCATCCTTGGGTGAATGTAAGTGACCTTCCTTCTCTGTAATCACTGCCAGCGTTCCTTTAAAAATATATTCACAGATTTCCCAATGGTACCACCTCTTTCTTGAAGGGTGATTGGCTTGGTTCCCCCCCTCTAAGTGTGCCAGGCCAGTTAGAAGATCACCCATGTATTCCATGAAGGCTTCTGATGTGTCCGTCTTACTTGCTTCCTGAAGGACTGCCTTCCAGCTGGGAGGTCGATGTGGGTGTGGTCCTTATCCTCCTTCCTCACAGCTGCTTTCTGTGCTGAGATCAGGGCTGGATAACTGCCACTAAAACAGCACAGATACTCTTCAGTCAGTCTCGATACCAGAATGCAAGTAACCCAAGTTTTCCATTTGCTCCGAGAGCTCAGTTCAGCCCCGCTCAGGCTTGAGTGTGCTCACAGCACCTGGTGGTCTCCTTAACGTGAACTTCTAATGGGACGGCTCTGAGGCTCTGTGCTCCCAAGCTCTTGAATGGTTGCTTGTATCAGCCCTTTCAGGATCTAACAGTGACTCTTTAGACACCACACTTTAGAACAGCCACTCAATTTTCACCCTGCATCTCTCTACCTGTGATTAGTAAGACAATTCTGATAAGTAATAATGATTAATATTCATAAAGGGCATAAGCTCCAGAGTCCGTGGCACTGTTTTGAACACTCTGTATATATTAATGGATCATGTCTGTCCCCATCACTTGGTAACTTTCTAACCCAGTTACCATGTAGTCCCCACTGACAGATGGGGAAGCTCTGTGATTAGATTGAATGGTTCTTAGTGCCAGCATAGAAGACAGATACACATTTGTGTGTAGAGACAGAGAGGATGCTCACAGAACCATTAGTTCTCTGACACAGATTCCGTCAGCCTTCCCACTGCACCGCTAGACGTAGCTCTAGGTTGAAGACTAAGAAAAACATGCCCATTCCCTTTTTCTGAAGTGTCACCTTGGTGAATGGTCATGTGGCTCCCTTCTAAAATAGTTATGGAGGACAAGGCTTGAACAGGAAGTACACTCAGCTGGTGAGGTAGCATTAGGATGGCATACTTATGCCGGGATCAGCTGATGGTCCAGCACTTTATGCGTCTGAATGTAACCTTCACACACCGCGGTGAAGTTATCTTTACATACCAGGGGGATATTGATGAATATGAGCATGTAGGGATGTAAGCCAAGGTTCCTTTATGGCCTTTTCACTTGGCAGAGTTTCTCAAATGTTGGGCAGATGTGTGAAGGTCTCCTCATCCCTGGAAGAATGAGGCAAGGCAGCTCCCCGTCACAGATGCTCACCTAAAGTTTCTCTAACCTTTGCATTTACAGCGGCATTTACAGTGGGATGCTAAGCCAAAATAATCTGTTACGATAAAGTAGGAAAGTTGTGACAGCGTCTTATTTGAGCCTGGTCACAAGTCTACAGGATAGTCAGTGTGGGTGTTATTGTACCCACTTCACAGACAAGAAGACTGAAGCCAGAGGATATGGTTCTCCCAAAGTAGCCACACTTGGAGTTGAGACAGAATTTATAGCCAAGCATCCCACACTTTAAGCTCAAAGTCTGGAGATTCCAGTGTACCACACCGTGTAGTAAGTGAAAACACTGGAAATATAGAAGAGTGCCATATGGACATTGACCTCGATTCAGTACCCTTTCAGACTATTTGTTCTAACTCGGGGGTCACACCTTCCCTCAGGGCTGTGAGGGAAGCTCTGCAGGCCTGCTGCAAGCTGTCTTGATGGCAGTAATTGGTCTAGAAGGATCTTTGTGGGTTCATTTAGCACCCATGACCCACAACTTACCAATTTGCATGCAAGGCCTGGAAAAACTGAGACCGGTGACCACACAGACTTAACAGTAAAAACTGAAGCATTACCTTTTAAAGGAAAGCCGTGTATAGAGGACAAGAGCCACTTTAGAGACCTCAACATGATTTCACTGTCTCTTAGACCCGCCCTCCAGGAGGTCTAAGCCAACCAAACAGCTGCAGGTAGTGAGCAGGGCTGGGTCAGAAGCCTCTAAGGAGGATGCTGTAGAGGACTTGATGGGGTAACTTCGAGAGCTCAGTCCCTTAGGGGTATTGGGAGGAGAGTCCAAAGGCCAGCTCCAGCACGCCATGGGTATGTACCACAAGATAACGTTGTGAATAGGTCTGTATCTATAAGGGGTTCTATACACAGCTGGAAACAAGAGTCCTTTTATTCTGATTCCAAAGCACCCTACTAATAATATTGCCAACCCAACCAGGGTAGAAACACGAATTAAGATACCTCCCGGCTTTATTCTCTGTAGGGGCTACCTGTACACCACCTCAGCACAAACACCTGCCTCCCTCAGCTGCCTTACACACAGTTTCTCACACAAGCCCTGTGTCTGACCATTCCATTCCACAGTTCTGAACCTGGACATTTGGGTTTATGCTTCATTTTAATTCAATTTTTCTCTAAGATTCTCAAAAAAAACCCCAACTTTTAAAAAAGCAAATATAAACATCTAGGTTTAAAATAAGACAAAATAAACTTGACAGTCTCATGGGGGAAAGTGCATATTGATTTTAGAGAAACATTTTTAAAGTTTGGTGTATAAAGTGTTGGCTTCACATTGAAATTATCTTTATATGGCAACAAAATCAGAAACTGCTTCTTTTCTTTGCCTCCAAATAATAAATTTGACCAGTAAGCTTTGGTGACCAGTGCTTAGCCTTGTAAAGGTCAACACAAAAAAGACCAAGCCATCAAAATAAATGAATTAGAGACCTAAAGGGATATAAATTTAACAAGACATTTTGCATTTGGCAATCAGATTATATCTGGCCACCACAGAAAGCCTTTCCCTAAGGGGACTAAAAGTAATAATAGTTATGTAAACCCTTTGGGTGTCTGCAGAAAACATTTCCTGCCCTCTCATTAGTTCTGATTTTCTGTATGCTTATATGATGACCTTTTACCTGGCCCACTTGGAATTGAAAAGGTGATTCTTATGGAACAGAAAGTAGAGCAGAAAGGCAGTAGAATAAAAAAAAATGGAGTCAGCAAAAGTCACTTATTTTAACCTTCATCCCAGAGCATCCTCTAAGCAAGTCCATGTTTCTTTTTAATACACTCTGGGTACCAATTCTACCTTGCTCCGCATTTTCTTTGGCCTGGAAAGTGTCATGGGTGATGGATGACTTATCCTGTGGGTCCAGCGAGCCACATGAACAAAGGCTTTCTTGGTATGAAACCTCTTGTGAGAAAGAGGAATGGAGGCTTGTCCACCTATGTAACTTTACAAGTTTGTTTCTCTCCCAAACCTCTTTCCTGCCAGAGAAAATAGGTCAGGGTGGGGGGAGGGGAATAAAATCAATTCGTCTGCCTCTTAGGAGGATGGAAAGAGGGCCATATGCTGAAGGGTGAAGAAGACCTGTTTGGTTCACCTCATCGACCCTCTCAGGCAGAGCCACACGACGAGGCATGCTGTGTGACAACAGGAACAGGCGATCGCATATCTTGATCATTCTAGGAATAAGGGGCGTGAGACGCTTTCCCTGAAATGAGGCTTTTTTGATAAATAGTGCATCTTGGGGGAAAGTTCAGACAACCAGACAACTTCCAAAATAAAACCTCTTATTTTTAATTAGGATCTAATGAGCATTATGCTTAATGTTATGTGTTGCTTTGGTTCTTGTTCTCCAAATGCTAACCCACCTCAGCCTGTGTTATTTTCCACACACTCCCAGTCACTGTAACTTTAGTCATTTTCATTTTTCTTCATTATTTTCCCGAGTTCAGTGATGAAGAAGCCAAAGCACAAAGACATCAAAGCGTGGAACTCAGTGGAGAGTCTCAGGCAGGTCTGATGACGGGCTTTGCCCTTAGAGGTTCTGGCTTCACTGCTCTGTCACTGTGTCTGAGCATGGAGACTTCTCACAGCTCCCGAAGATTAGGATGCCAGACCAGCTTTCAGACTCTGTTCTAACCGAAAGACTGGCTTAAATAAGCCAAGCTAGTTCTAGAACCAAGCTGAGACTTGTTTCTTTCTTAACCTTTAAATTTAATCTCGCTTTCTTTATCTTACCTAATTATTCCTTTGGAAAGATAATGCTGAGCCTGAGCCAATACACTGAAGAAAAAAAAAAAAAGAACAAGAGGAAGAGAGAAAAAAGAAAAAGTAAGCCTAGATGCTGTCCTAGGATAGCCCATGCTGACTAATAGAATTTAACCATGGGCACACAAGAATACAGATACACTCCCGGTATTGTGCCGGTGGAAAGGGTGATAAGTTAATGAACTCCAGTGACATTGTAATTAAATGTAACATTACATACCTATATTCATAAATTACAAATGATGACGTGAAAAGTCGATTCTATTTGGGCATTTCTTTCCTTATACTAAGGGCCGAGTGAACTGTAGACTCAAGGAATGCTGGAGGCTGGAAGTTCTGAGGACCTTAACGAGAATAGTGGGGGCAACTCTTTGGGAGGTAAAATGCAACGGTTATTGAAGAGCATGCTAATGAACTGGGAATTATTCTAAACTAAATCAGAATATCCTCATAGTAAACTATTCAAGGCTGCCCTGCTTCTCATAAATCTACAGAAACTTTTAATAATAGAGTCTGGCAATAAATGGACTGGAAACCAGATCCCTGAATCAAACCCAAAAAGCCATGGGGGAAGGCAGCTTTTCTAAAGCACGACCCTGACATGCTTCCCAGAGGAAAGAGGGAATTCGCTCCACTGGGTGACTTCACATCCGAGCCCCCCGCCAGCCTCTGCTCACCACAGCTCTTCCTCAGCAACCCTGAGAGAACGCAGACCAGGAGGTTAGCTCTCCTGCAGACAGCTGGGAGAGTTCATTTTCCATTTTGCAAACTAATTTTGTTCTTGTCAGTTGTAATGTTCTGCCAAGTGGTGGATGGGAGTTTCTAAATCAAAAACCACTAGCCTTAAACCACAACCAGCCTGAGTCAAACTTCAGAAATGACTCCCCAACCAGAGAGGATGGTAATAATACTGCAGCTATTTGTAAAATACTGCCAGGTTTGCCACATCTAGAAAATTCATAGCACATTTTTTGGCACATAATCTATTCTAAGTAATAGTGATAAAGATGTATATATAAAAATGCATGTTTTTAGTGAGTCCTATTTATTGCATTGATGCAAGGCAGAAAGTTAGCTAACTCCTACCATCAATCTATATGGCTCGGGTAGACATCAGAGCCCTGAAAATCCAATTGTTTATGTCTTTTAATCCTGTCATGCTCAAGGCCTTCAAAATTTATCAAGAAATGCCACAAATCTGTTGCTTGCAGTGTATGTGTGTGTACGTGTGTGTGTGTGTGTGTGTATGTGAGTGTGTGTGTGTGTTAATGTGTGAGTGTGTGATTGAGTTGTGTGTGTGTGTGTGTGTGTGTGTGTGTGTGTGTGTGTGTGTGTGTGTGTGTGTGTGTGTGTGTGAGAGAGAGAGAGAGAGAGAGAGAGAGAGAGAGAGAGAGAGAGAGAGAGAATCTCCTACAGTGGAGACACCTTATTTAATTGCAGAAATGTTATAAAATTTATGAAGTCCACACTGTCTCTGATGCCCTGTGAGAGTCCTTTAGTCCACCTCACTGCCTCCATATTAACTGATGTGATAGCCCCAGGGAAGCTCAAACCTTCACTGAAATTTAAGGCTGGGAGCTTGACTCTCCAGGCCCCAGCATGGGGAAGGAGATCTGACAGGAGACTCGGACCAGAATCAGACTGGGAAACGAGGAGGAAGTCCATTGCAGGATCGTGGAAGCAAACCCTTTCCTCAAGAACCTGCTTGGGAGAGGCTGGTGAAGGGAAACTGGCCAAGGTGCTGATGGCCGGGGGACGGGAACGGCTGTCTAGAGAGTCGAATGACAGCTGCGCCTACTGAATTGCTTCTGTCTTTCTCATATGCACGTAAGCTATTAAACACACACAGCCCATGTCAGTGGGACCCACACTGTCACCAATGCACCACTCACACTTCAGGAAGGTCAATCAGTATGTCCTACAGCCCCAGAGCCCCGGCCCTGTTCGGTGAATTTTCCATATCATAGATGAGTGGACGCCCAGTCCTCACTTAACATGGAGGTTTCTAACGATGTCCTGAAGGAACATTCCCCTGACATGCTCATCGCCACTCTCATTGACCTCTAAATTCTCCTCAGGCTCGATTAGGGCCTGTCCAAGTAGCCTCTGGTTCCTGCCCCCGATTGAACTCCCCTTCCACCACACTGCTGTTTGATTTTCATCGAAGAAAAGGCAACTCATTGAGTATTTGCACTTAACTAACTTGGAACCTAGGTACAAAGGACTCCATGAGAGTGAACGTCCTCTATTGATGTAGTTAATGTGCTTTGGTAGTAAGAAGAGTTCAGACATGGTTCACTTTTGACTTAACATGAGCAAATGATGTCACCACTCTGAGCCTCAGTTTGTTCATCTTCAAATGGGACTAATAATGAATGTAGTGGGTGCTAGTCTGAGGAAAAGGGAATCAAGCATGTGTTGTTGGCACAGGGCCGCCAATAATTAACCCTCCTTCACTTTGCTCTGCCCGCGTTCTCCTGGTAGCTAACCTCCCCTACATTTAAACACAGACCTTGTCTAGTCTGCTCCTGTGTCAGCTTGCCTGGGAGAAAGACATGCTCCTTCTTGGGAAGTTCTTCTTTGCTTCCACCTTCCACCCTTGTCCCTTCCTGCTGTCTCTCAGCTCTTTTTTCTCCTCCAGCTTATCCTAAGACTACAACTGGACTCAAGTTTCTTTGACCTAAATTTGCTTCCCCAGCATAGTTTCTCATCCTATTTCATAGTCAAAAGCCCATTATCAATCTCTTTGCCTGAAGTGGCCTGGAACAATGGTAGTAAGACATGGGTAGCATATATCTCCAACATTGGCAGTGAAGTGTAACAGTACCTCACAAAGCGTCACTGTATGAAAGTGGGCCCTTTAATTCAAGAACCCCCAACTAGACCAGAAGCATAATGCTGATACTGGTAAGACTTTTCATTTCATTCTATGCCTTGTGAAATATGTAAATAATCTCTCAAAAATTTAACTTAGATTCCAAGGGTGGTTGGCTGTCTTAAATTTCAGGCACCATTTTTGTAATAACATCGGGAGTGGCATTTATATACACCACTGAATTTGCCCCTTTTTAAAAGTGTGGGCCACATATTTGTTATCACCATCCAGTAGCATGTAGAGTCAAAAACTAGATAGTGGCCTACCTAGACGTCTGAGTAGGAGGCTGATCATTGCACACATGTCTTAGATTACGTCAGTCTTATTAAAAAGCATTGTTGGAGGCTAGAGAGATGGCTCAGTGGTTAAGAGTACTTTGTGCTCTTGCAGAGGACCTGGGTTCAGTTCCCAGCATCCACTTGGCCCCTAACAAATATTTGTTTTTCTGTTTCTAGTTCCTGGGAAATCTGATGCCCTCTTCTGGCCTCCACAGGCATTGCATGCATGTGGTGCACATACATATGCACAGAAAAAAATACCCATACAAATAAAATCAAAATAAATCTTTAACAAAAAAATAAGCATAACTTTTTTTCCCCATTTTTAGAATACAACTCTATTGATTTTGAACAATCTCCTATTCTTTCTATTTCATCTGCCATTATTCTATTGAATGAATTCTTACCTTGAGCTATTCTGGTTAACTCGTTGTTTGGTAGGCAATATCTTAACTACTTGGGCACACTATACATCAAAATATCACCTTCTCTCCTTCCTGCCTGTCAGCCTTATTACAATCTTTAAGGACAAGGTTAAGTCGATCCTCCATGAACAATTTTCTAAGCCTGTTCACGGTGGGTCAATGTGTTCTCATTCCTCTCAACCTCGGGATTTTCCACAAGCTTTGGAAAGAGCTACCTCCTAACTACTCTTCCTTATCTTGTTGGTCTGTTTCATAATTTGGCTCCTCATGTGCCCTTTCTCTCCCCATTAGCATACAGGCATCCAGAGGGTGGAGGTCATTCCTTTCTCCCACAGCCTGGCATCCCTAATCTAGCCCTCAGCATAGCAGGCATTTCACCCATCCTTGTTTCTATAACCTCTCCAAGTATCATCCCATTTCAACGTTTATTCTGGCTCATTCTGTAAAATGGGAATATTGTTCCCTCTTCACTGTTGGAAACTCTTCCTCCAGATTGTGTTTAAAAAACAACAACAGACCTATTAGTTAGTTCCTTCTTCTGACTGTTAATCCATATGTTCATTATAACATGAATACCTACTGTGCACAGGTCAGAGAATCAAGTGCTTGCATTAACAGTTGCAGAAAACTTGGAAGAGGTGGTACAACATGGTAATAGTGGACAGGTGGGTGCATAGATAAGAGATAGGTCATGGGTAGAGATAATATGGTAGATTAATAAGGTAACCTGAGACCAGAAAATACATGTATATGAGCAAGCTGACAAAATAAAAGATTGGGAACTTAGCAAAAGCCATTGGACTGGACTGTTCTTAAATGAGGAAAATGTCTTAGAACAGGTTATTTGGACTTAAGTCTTCAAGAAAAAGAGAGATCAGAGTCCCAAAGAACAGGATCCATTCGTATTTTTGCTTGCTATCTTTTCCTATACCAAATAGTAAGATCTTGGTTCCCATCTAGACCTGTAGTTAATATCCGCTGGATGAATGAATGACCAATGCTGAAATGAGGAGCAGAGCCCGTGTGCAGAGAGCAGTTCATTCATAAAGCAGGTTTGGGGTGCTTGGGGGGAACAACAGGGTTCTTTTCCTGGACAGAAACAGGAAACGATGTGTAAAGTGGTGAAGGGGAAAGAAAAATAAAAAAGGACTGGAAATGGATATTTCTCTCAGATTTGGGTTTTTGGGGTTTTACCAGTGATACACATCCTATTGTCCATTCATCCATTCCATAATTATTTATCAAATGTGTGACATGTGCCCAGGCACTGTGCTAAGACCTGGGGACGCAACAGTGAGCAAATACGACCCCTGCATTCAAGGATCATGCAGCCTTTCGTCTGTCGTGACCCAGTGAGTGGTGACGCATCCTCACATCCCTGGCCACCCTTAGCCCGGGAGAGTGGTTTGTTCAGCCGAGAGCAGAAGCCTTAGCTAAAAGGAGCTTCAACGTCATAATGACAGTCATAACAGCAGATGATGTGAAAGCAGTAAGAAGGATTTCAAACTTAGGGAAGACCTTTTTGTCTAGAGGGTTGTCTTGGATTTTAGAATGACCAATTGAGCAGCTATTGGGGAGGAAGTTTATTTATGGCCACACATGCAACCAGATCTGCTCATCTCCTTAGCTTTGGATCTAAATCATGGGCTCCAAGGGAGAAGTCTTCCTGAGTCCGGCAGTTTTGAGTGAGCCATATTAACTTTCCTTGAACATATGTCCACAGGGCCAAGGTTGAAAATAGATTGTATTAGAAACCAAAGTCGGAATATTTTGGTTCTGGTGACAAACCTCCAAGTGTCTGATGGTATTAAGGCCAGCAGTTAAAAGACAGACAGCAAAGTGAGACAGTGGGTGGAGTCCTCTTAATGACAGCGTCATGAGAAAGCCTTGGTTGACTGGTCTCTGACCTCTTCTAATTCTAGGATCCTGACCTGAGATCCAGATTTCGACCTCACTTCTGTGTATCTCATTTTTGCTTTTTTTTTTCTTTGTTTCTCACTCTTTTTATCCTCCAGGACGACGGTCTCCCAGAAAATGAGCATCAGCTGTCAGTAGCTGGCAAGATCAAGAAGCATTTCAACACAGGCCCCAAGCCGAACAGCACAGCAGCTGGAGTTTCTGTCATAGCAGTAAGCATCTGAAATATCCACCTCTAACTTTTAAGAGCAGCCCACCCGAGAGACAGGCGTTCCCTGTGAGATTCCTCCCGGGGACAGCATAGTGGGTCATTTCTTCAGACAGCAGAGGAGGTGATGTGTGTGTGTAGAGTGTCTCCCTGAGTGCCTCATTATCCAACACCTCCAGGGTATCTGGCAGCATATATTAATTTCATGATTTATTTTTTTTAAGTTAAAAAAAAAAGAAAAGAAAAGAAAACCTCTCCCCAAACTGGACTCTGTGCCAGTGCAAACTTCTTGACTATCAGGGAAAGCACTCGGCATCCTTTAGCTAGGACCTGCAAGGAACGGTAAGCTGGGAGGTAGACAGCGTAGCCGAGAGAGTCTGGAGCAAGGCAGACATTTCTACTAAATCTAGGCGAAAGGCAAAACAGAGCAGAAAGCAAACCCTGAGTGCTGTTCAGAGAGACTGGATTACTGGGAACACCCAGTGAAGTCACAAGGTCTCATTCCTTTGGAATCTGTTAAGTTGACATCTTTTGTCATTTGCCATTTTATTTGATGAGGTTGCACAGGATTTTGTTTTTCCTGTTCTACACATGCAGGCATACACCATATGTAATTTGATAGCTTCTCTAACAACGATTAAATTGGTCTAAGAAATACTAAAACCTCAAACTTCCTGGTGTCAAATTCTGGAGTGCATATATCCACATCTCAGATCACTTGAGTTTTTTAACCATTTCCTCTTCAGCCAGACGATGTACATTTTAGCAGCATGCTCCCTGTGAGAGTCACTCAAGCTGTTCCCCTTTACTGAACAAAGAATTTAGGGTGATAGCGAACCTTGGGATAGTATTCATGCTGTGGACAGCCCTACTGCTCAGCGCATGAGCAGTGTTCCTGGTTAATCCTTTCTAATGGGTGTGTTTCAGTGTTCTGTGTTTCTTTTCCTTTTTGGTCTTGCTAGAGTGCCAAAGCTAAGACTCCCATAAGAACCAAGGACCACTTTGACAGTTCCCTGTCTGATAGGGACTTCCTGACTTTGCAAGTAGCACAAAGACAAGCTTGCTCTTGCTGTTTCCATCTCACAGTCCTCCGGGGACCTTTTTCTATACAGTGTGGATAAATGACACATGAGTAGACAGATGGTTGTCCTTAGAATGTAAACTCCCCTGGATGTTCCTCAGCAATGCTGAGGTTTTACACACTCAAGCTATTTTCTTTGCCTCTCCTTATCTCTTTCCAAGAAAATTCAGTGGGAAAACAAAATCAACTGTCCTCCGATTCTTCCAGAGTTTCATTGTTCTCTGTCATCAGCTAGGAATTTTTGCAAGCTACTATCTCTTGGTAGTAAGTAATTACCCAGAAAATCCAAAACTCTGTTTTCATAGATCTGGCTATTCTAAAAGATTTGGCTCCAGTGGGCCCCCATTTTGGAATGGGTGGCCAGCACCCTGTCCACAAAAAGGATTGTTTCTTTCCTCCTGCTCATGGCTCATTGCTGATAAAGAGAATATCTTTCCCACCTGGGACATTTGGTTTCTTTTTTTTCCTCCATAATTTCATCTTAATCGATCTTTGGTTAAGTTTGCTTTGTCTGTTTAGTAATGGTTTGTTTAAGTATTCTGTGAGTCCTGTAATGACTATGGATGGAAATTTCTGTGTGATTTTCCAGTCAGCAAATGATACATCTTTGAGGGCAAATTCTACTTTAATCAGATGCTGATAAATTCTGAAACCAAGTTTTTACTAATTTATTACATTTTGAGTTGGTTAAAACTTCATCAAAATATCTCAACAGAATATCAGTTGCCACTGATATTTTTTTCTAAGTATCACAACTACACCATTTTGAATGCAATTGTTTTCTTTTGCTTTTCTTTGTTTTGTTATTGGGTTTTGTTGTTGTTGTTGCTGCTGCTGGTTTGTTTTGTTTTTCTTTTTGAGACAAGATCTCACCTGTACACCATGCTGACCTAGAACTCATTATGTAGCCCAGGCTGGCTTCATTCAAACTTGGAACAGCCCTCCTATCTCAGCCTCCCGAGATATGAGTCACTGTGCCCAGCATGAATGCTGTTGTGAGAGGAGAGGTCTCGGTTTATCACTGACCCTTGCTTTCAGCTTTCCGAATAGCACTGGCAAATTCTGTAAACTTGTTTCTGGTCTTAAGTACAAAGACTAAGTATCTGGAGCGGTTCTCTCACAAGATTAAGTAATGTTAAATAACACTAGTATCAGATAATCTGCCCTTCCAAACTCTGTGTATGACCGCAGAGCGATAATCTTGTGTGAGACAGGACTTCAGTGGAAGGTGAACTCAGTACCTTTGGTGAATGGGATCATCTATAAAGACCACTTGACAATTTAATAGTTCTGGTTCTATTCCCCCATGATAAGAACTTCTCCACTAAACATAACACAGTGATGATTTCTGTTTGATAGTTAAGTAAAAATAAGTTTCCTTCCAACAGATTTTCCTCCTCAGCATATATTTGCTCCCAGAAGGCTATGAAACACATGCATTTTACTTTAAATTGTCTTTGCCTTACATAGTCCTCTTCTTTTTTAATTATATGCACTCCTGGAATTTTTTTTAAATTAGATTGGAGTGTCAGTTTGTGGAATTTTTTTTTCTTTTCCTTCTTTTTCTGGAAACAGTCATGTCATTGGTCTTTACATAGGACTTGTCTTTCTTTAGTTAGAAATCTACCTGGCACAGAGCATCAGTGATTATAAAGGAGTTTGTGACATGCTTGTTTTCTTGAGTGACACAAGAACAAAGGGGCATACAGTCTCAACAACACTCTCCGGTCACAGGTGTCACCTGCGACATGAGTGTCGTTTAACACGGATGCACAGTCTGAACCACACTGGCTTGTTGATGTTACCACTTCTCCTGCCCTGGCTCTCATTCCATACACTATTGAGAGCAGGGGAAGGCCAAAGGATGGCTTCATGTGAGGCCGCACAAGGGTCCCAAATTGGTTGGGAACGTAATTACCAACTGGAGATCTTGGGGGGGTCATGGGGCCCTTTGGAAAGAGTGGAAAATGACCTAATGTTGTTGAGTCTGGTAGTGTGGTCAGGGGAGGATCCATGCTGTCCATAAAACCAAGATATTATGCCTCCGAGAAGGATTCATTGTCCTGACACCTTTCCTATCAGTTGGGCGAGTTTAAAAAAAAAAAAAAACAGGGAAACAAAAGATTATTAAAATGCAATTTATAGACATGAGATGGAATTAGAGATGACATTTTAACGGTGGACTCTCTGAGAGCCGAGAGGGGAGGGAGGCATGATTAGATTTGCCCAGTTTGATGAAGGGCCCATGACTGAGACGACACTTCCAATTTCTCCCCCATTTAATGCTGTTTATTGTTTTAGTTGATAATTTTCCTAATGCTTTGACATTGTCCTTTTGAATTTTGTTCGTACAAGTAGAGCATTTCAGTCTAATTGAACAAATCCATACTAATCAGCTAATACGCGATGCTGGGAAGCTGCGTTCAACAGCCCTTGTGCCCTGCTCTATGACACTCCGCCTCTAGATGGCAATAGAGAACTAGTTACTTGCCACCCTCTTTGTGGCCTAAAATAGAGGCCAAACAACCATCTCCTAGAGAGCAAGTGTGCTACGAGGTTTTTCTCTTTAAAAAAAGGGGGGGGGGGGGTGAAATAATACATTTTGAAGATTACAACCTCACATTGCTTTCTCTGAACACTAGTACAGCCTAGTTTCCAATCAGAACACCCAATCTTCAGCATGGTTTTTAGTTTAAATGCCTGGTGCCCTGGCATGTTTTTGAAATGCCTTTTGTGAATTAGTAGAAGCTGTCAGGAGCATCAAATCGGTGAGACGCTTGAAAGAACTCCAGAGTCTCTGTTTCCAAAGCAAGGTGCATCCTGGGTGGGCAGAACAGGGCGCAGGCAAGCAGGGGGCTATTGTTCTCCAGATTTGGGCTTTGAGGCTTTCTTCCCAGGCAGCCAAACATATTACTCCAGAATGGACGGTATTGGGAACTCACCTGGTATTGCATTTGCTATGCCTTTTGTTAACACTAAGCACTTAACTGCTCATATATGCTTTAATGTTCAGAGAAAGCTATTTTTCATTTAATTTTATTTTCCCAGAGAAACTGTACTAGCTCATCTCTTTAGTTCAGGAGTATAATTAAGAATAGTTATATTTTTGAAGATCCGCTCTCTCTTAACTCTAAGTATTTGTGATGTGTGTACTTTTCAAACCTCATCTTTTCCTTTTATTTCATAGTTATAAAGCTGTGAGTTTAAGCCTACTGGGTGTTGTTGGGGAGGGTGTCCAATCTGCCTGCTCACAGTGACTAATGCTGATTTCACTTTAACTGCAAAGCATTTTCTATTATATAAATAGAAAGGTGTTTATAGCTTTTGAAATTGAGGACATTGTTAAATGTATATGCAAAAACTGGTTTGACAGACTAGATCTATCCTAACAAATTGGCATCCAAGATACTCGAAAGGGATTTGTGTTTTTTTGTTTTTGTTTTATTTTATTTTCAATGTGCAGATTACATTATTAGCTAGCTGCTCTGCAGAAAAGGCCTCATCACTGTGTGTACGTACGTATGTAGTTAATGAAGAGCTTGGACTGGAGTCTTAATTCTCGAGCACAATGTTGATCCACTGAGTTGCCCCATTTCTCTCTGCTCAGCTGGACCACGGGTTTACCATCAAGAGATCAGGGTCTTTGGACTACTACCAACAACCAGGAATGTATTGGATAAGGTATGAGATGGTGCAGCTCAACAGTCAGTGTTTCCATGGCAACGTGCTGGCAGTCTCCATTTACCAGTTCCTTCAGTGGATAAACATGTTTTTGATTTGTTACTCAGTCCATATGCTGCTTTATCAGTTTCATTTTAATCTTGATTGAGATGCCACACCCCCTCATTCCTTTTTTTCACCCATTATTCACACTGACATTTGCCAGCTTTCTTTCCATTGCACATGCTCAGTATCGATTTCCCCTTCCGGTTAAAAGGACAGTATATTCCACGCTGACGCCAAAGCCTTCGCCTGCTGTTGCTGATTGCAGCAGTGATGTTTCCAGAGCTCTGCTGTCCTGTAACAAACGGTACTGCAGAAGCACCTTAGTGTGGGCTCTATAGAAGCATATACTGTCATTTTAAAGTCATCCAGCCCGACCCGAACCTCCTTAGATGACGGAACAATGCATTTACACGTTAGCAGTAGAAATGCCTCCCAGCGCAGTGGGCTACAGAATGCATTGTGTGTGTTGGTGAGCTTGTGTTTTCGAATTCTCCACCTTCTTGTTTTGTTTCTGTTTGACCGTTTTCTTCACCCCTCTCTCCCCGAAACCCCCTCTATGTACTAGCTGCTGCATGAACTTACTTTCTGATATTTTGTAATTGTCAGATGATCTAGTTGGCTTATCTGCTTGAGCAAGGGGGTCCATGGGAAGTCTTGACTTGTTTAACCGGCTTATGAATTCTATCCCATCGTTCCCTATTCCAGTCAATGGCCCTGGCATCTCCTGCAAGGGGCATTGTGTGTGTATCTCTCTAGAGTTACCCACAAGCAAGATGACTTTTGATGGTTTGAGAAATGAATTCTGAGAAGTTCTAGGGAACTTCTCTTCACCTTAATGTCTCCAAAACGATCTCCAGGTAAAAGCTCCATGATGTAGTACTTGCCAAGAAAAGCCCCTGCCCCCAGCCTCGGCACTTGTTTTCCCTAAATAATGGAGTCTGTTGGCAGTGCCAGAGTGTCTTCCTGACACTGTCTCAGGGATCAGACTGCCGAGTCTACCAGAATATGTTTACATTCATGTGGGTATAGACAGGTATCTACTTTATATATAACGTGCATAAATTTGCCCTCTCATTATGCCTCCTAATTATTTTTTATAATTAGGGTCTCAAAACAAATTGTGGCTTAGAAAACCAGCACAGGCCACACACTGACAAATAATCAAGAATGTAGTAAGGTCATGGTCATTTCTAGATCTGCTTACAATAGGAAAACCCCTAGCCTCAGTAAGACTTCTAAGAGATTTTTCCTGAGAAGGCTCTTTGTGCCTTCAGGATTGGTCTAAGGGAGGGTCCCCTAGCCAGTGCTTCATTTACCTAAGTAAATTAGCTTTGGGGGAGGGGGAGTTAATTATGAGCTGCCTGCACACAGACCCAGCTTTTGACTTTTTAGCATGGAAGATAATATAAAAGAGTGCACATTTCACAAAAGCTAATCTTCCCAGTAGATTCCACACACTGCGCACACTCCTGGAACAGGCTCTGTATCAGGCACAGAACATTCCCAGCACCCTGGAAGCACCCTCCCGGGCCTTCCCAGGGGATGCTTTTGTCCCAGGGGTAAGGCTAACTGGAAAGTCTACCTGTGGTGATGAGTCTTGCTCCCTTTCATACTTTATGTACATTGAATCATAGCATGCTGCAGCCTTTCTTATCCTATGTCTCCTGTCCTGGGGCATATCAGCCAGACATGTACGTGTAGAACTGATAGATGGAAAAAAAATAGGCATCGTGTGTGTCTAATTACATCTATACTTACTTGTGTTGAGAGAGAGAGAGAGAGAGAGAGAGAGAGAGAGAGAGAAAGAAAGAAAGAAAGAAAGAAAGGAAGAAAGGAAGGAAGGAAGACTGGCATCCTTAAATCCATCTAATTTCAGAAAAAGGAAAATCCTGAGGAATTACAGAACTCATAGAATTAAGGGTAGGTGCAATGTGTCAAGTAAGCATAATAATTAATACATGTGACCCAGTATTAAAAAGACTAACTACACGCTAGTGACGGTCCCCTTTGGCAGACAGAAATGACACATCCCTGAATAATGGGCAGGAGCAGATGGGAGATAATCTCTTTTTTCTTCCACACATAAACTGCTCTGTTTTCCAGCTGGGGGCAGTAACAACAATGTTTATAGTTACTGCTGCACTCAACAGCGCACACAGTATGTAAAGCTAAACAGGAGATTTGACACCGAAGTCTCATTGCCATCCATGCTTAATTAGGAAGTTTTATAATGCCATTTAGACCCAGAATGAACACGCTCTCCTCGCTGATCGCAAATGCTTCCCTTTTATCTCCATGGAAGTGGGAGCATTCATCTACCCAGGGTGGCAGGCCAGCTTTTCCACATAAACCATCGTCGCAGGCAAACAACCCACTCCCAGTTGCTGTGTTTATAAGCGCTCCTGGCTGTGGACACCGATCTGAGCAAAGCACTTCGGAGTCCCACTTGCATTTACAAAGTAGCTCACATGAGGGTGTCAGCTAGTAAAACCATCTGTGGGAGGTGCCCCAAATCTGTGGAACCCTCTTAATTGACATTTTAGTGATCCTGGAGACATGACGGGGAGTCCATTTCCCTTCCTCTCCTTCATGCCCCTGACTCTTTTTGCAGCAACTCCCCTCTCTACCTACAGCCAGGGAACTGCATTTTCTGGCTAGCCCCTTTATCTAGGAGGCCTTACCACCCAAAGCCCAAGCTCACTAGGCTACTCCACACCCCCTGAAGCATTGCTTCTCCTTGCTGTAAGTCCCAGGAAAACGTACAGCCGACTCTATCCCTCCCCGCTCCCAGAGGAGACCTAGTCACATCATTTCTACCTTTCCCAAGTACAGCTGTCCCTGTGGCTGATGCCATGGCCACGAACACACCGAAAAGAATTCTGCATCTGAAGTGTGTAGACTGTGGCTATGGCCAAAATGAAGTACCTCGGCTAAATCAAACAAACATCAAAACAGGAGGCCAGTGTTGAATAAGATGGAATGGGGAGGTGAGATAGGACAAAGGGGTGATTGAGTTCCCAGGCATGACGTGACTGAAATGTGCATATTGGTACCAACCCCCCTCCTGAAACAGTGAGTAATGAGGCGGAGCTCCAGCAGCCAGGCACCAGCTTTGGGAGGCTATCAAACGCTGTCATGCTCCGCTGTTAAAGGGAATGGGGTCTGTTAAATGGATCTTGCTGGGTGCAGGCTTGAAAGGGGTGTCCCTATGGAGGCCAGATAGGATTCTCAGCATACTGTGACCACCACAGACCTCTGCCAGCCATGGCCAAGGAGGCCGGCTTGGTGGCAAGTCTCCTTGGCCTTGCTGTGCTGAGTCCCAGAGACTGCCAGAGGACAGGAGCAGATGCCTCTGTAATGCCATGGGCTTGACCACTCCTAGCCCCTGCCCCACCCCTGGCTTCTTCTGCAACAGAGGGGTAAGTTTAAAGCCTCCAACAAATCACAGACAAACCTCAAAATCAACCACGCTTTGGTGGCAGAGACGCTTTCAGAAAACAGTGAGCACTGGGCCCTGCAGTTCTTCCTTAGGAACCCCTGAGGTCTCAGGCCAGATTAAAAAAAAAACAAACAAACAAACAAACAAAAAAAAAAAACAAGAGCACTCCCTGTCTATTGCTGTGGCAAGAAGGGCAGGAATAACTCGGCATGGTAGTACATGCCTTTGATCCCACACTTGGGAGGCACAGGCAGGTGGATCTCTCCATAAGTTTAGGGCCAGCCTGGTCTAGGCAGCAAATTCCAGACCAGCCAGGAATTACATAGTGAATAGTGAGCCACCAGGGCCATGTTTCACCAAGCCAAGACGATGGCTGTTCAGTTTTGATTTGTTTTCGGAGGCCTCTTCTGAGAGCTTTTCAACAACATATACGTCTTCCTGTAAATTCAACCTGTAACTAGAAAGGAGAGAAGGGAAGGGCACCTAAGTCCTCCTCAGTGGGTGTGAACTGAAGTGTCTGCCCCTTTCCCTGGGGTCCTGGATAATCCAGTGTCTACTAACTACCGCCCGGTATCTATTTTTACTTCACTGTCCCTCTTTTTGACTTAAAGGTAAACATCCGCTGTCTTTTCTACATAATCATTTCTGCCACATTTTGCAAGTAGGCCTTGGTCACTTTCCCTGAGGAGACTCAGACCGTCATCAGACAGGAGTAAACAGGAAGGCCAGGGAGCCTCTCTCCCAGGGAGCAGCATAAGGTCTATCAAGAAAGAGAATAAATACATGTTTTCAAGCTGGAGTCAAAGGATTCTCAAATACATGAGGAGCATACACCATGTTAAAAACTGAGAAGCCTTGAGCTTTGGTTCAAATCCAGCAGCCCTTGAGAGAAGGGAGTTTTGGGGACAGAAAGCCTGGGGTTTGGAGCTGACCTTTCTTGCACCCTCCTCTGTCCCAGCCCCCCAAACAGAGTTCAGGAAGGACTCCCTTGTGTTTCCCTCGCGTCCCAGAGAAAGGCACTGCCTAGCAGACAGACTCCTGAGAAAACTGGCGATTCTTGAGGTGGAATCAAGAATTTTCCTAATACTTTCCCCGGGTTTTTAATGAGCGGCCTTTTAATGAGCGTTGGCAACAGCTACCTTCACTCAGGTGTTCAGAGCAGAAAGTATTAATGAAGAGTTAGTTTAGAAGGCTCTCCTGTAGGACAGGATTGGCATGCTACAACAAACGATAGGACCTAGCCTTCTTCCTGTTTCATTTTTTTAAAAAAGAGTTTTATTAGAACAACGCTACATCCATTCATTGACACTTTGTCTATGGCTGCTGATGCCCTGCTGTGATAGATTTGAAAAGTTGTATCAGAGAACCAAATGACCTGAAACCCCAAACTCTTACCTATCTGACCCATTGCAAAAAGTCCCTGTGTTTAAGGGTGAAGGGTCATTTTAGATTAAAAGTACCATCTATAAAAAATGAAAATTTCATTAGACTAAGAATGGGGCCTATTTAAAATGGTATCTTTGCTAAATTAATGAATAGTTGAACCCCAAAGAAGAAATTTTTAGGTTGGATGTGTTTTTGATGAGGTAGAGTTGGGGTAACCAGACCACATCTAAGCTACTCTGGAGATGTTTCATTTTTAACAACCCAGGAGTACTTGTAAGACTTTTGGCTAAGCTAGACTTGTATTTACAATAAAAGCACCTAGCCCCTGATACAACTGTAAGGCACAACTTGTTTTTGAAGTTTTACAGATTTGCTTAGGACAAACCCTGTGTGGGGTAATTCCTTAGCTCGCTAGTGTGATGAGGAGCAGAGGAGTGGAGGTTCAGTTTCTCTTCTGTGAGGAAACCAGAAGCTGCCGAGCAGATGAAGGAAGTAAATTCAATCTTCTGGAAGCCTGAGCTCGATGCCCTGCAAAGGCCACCATTGTAACCCTCGGGTGGGAGCTTTGAAGATGGTGGAGCCAGGCTAGTTGAGGTTCCTTTACACACCTAGTCTCAAAGTCCTGTGTCCGGTCAAGTTAGCAGACATGCAAGCACAGTCAGCCTTCCCAGGAAGACAGGAAACAATGTCACAGAGTCACCTTGAGGAAACTGCATGGCAGGCTGCTTGGTTCTATCCTGTGCAAGCCTCCTTTTGCCATTTTAATGGTGACTGTTACTCCAGGGGAAATCTGTGCCAAGTCTCCAGGTACTTTGCAGTTGCTGGCAAGGCCTCCAAAGGATCCACCAGCCAAACAAAACAGAACAGTAATAACCATGACAATAAAGACAATAAAATGAGGGGGGATACCCGGATCGATTTGTTAGTTTAATTTTAATGGCAAGCAAATTATAACTTAGTCCCTACAGAGTGAGGGTTAGCAAGGAGCGGTTTCCTGAGATTAATGCCCCAGCCTCCTAGGTAGTATGAATAATGGATGGGCTAAAAGGCAAAATGCACAATAATGTTCTTTTATTAATGAAATGAAGACTCGTTGTGATGGCTGGCAATAAATTAGGAAAAGCCAAAGAGGGAAAGTCATCAACACTTGCGCCTTTGAAAAATGTAGTTTCCTAAATCCAGTAATTACTGCCATGACAGAAAACATCGCCGCACAACAGAAATGAAGTGCATCCCTTGCGAATCCTGCCTGTATTGCAGAAGAGAAATATTTTTGATCCATAGACTGTAAGGTCTATTATTTGCTAAGAGAAAACACAGCCCATTACAGTAGATTGATGGTGATATTAAGCATTCTGGTGGAATTTCATAGGTGAACGTTTTCCTGAGGATCAAGCGTTGAGAGACCCCATCACACACACACACACACACACACACACACACACACACAC
>CABHPH010162600.1:27892-47642 GCA_902168325.1 Peromyscus nudipes
ACACACACACACACACACACACACACACACCCCTTCAGTGTGTGCACATGGAATCTAGAAGACAGTATAGGAAGAAAGCATGTCCAAGGTCACATCATTAGCTGAGCTAGGACAAAAAGCTAATTCTCCCAACTTCTACCCACCGCTGCTTCCAAGAGGATTAGGCTAAAGCTGCCAGACAAGACAGGCATTAACAGAGATATGTGATGCCTCCTAGCAGCAAAGACAAAGCTGATACTACAGCTCAGACTCCTGACTTCTGCCCAGCCTTCCCCCGCCATTGCGGCATTTCCCTCTTTAACATTGCACAGGGACCAGAGAGGTTCAAGTTCACTTGTGCATATTTTCAAATTTACTGTCAGAAACGGGATTAAAATATCCGAGTAGAGTGTGGAGCAGAGGCTTACTCATCGTCAACAGAATTCACTGGCCAAATAGTTCTCCTGTTTAGACAAGAGCTGCCTTTTATTTCAGTGTGCCTGGTCTTGTGGTGACCCAGGAACAGGATAGATGTTAATTCCTTTTAGATTTCCAGCTATGCTGAGTGCAGTTACCTGAGTTGCTGTGGTAACTGGCATATTATAACCATCCGTCACCTGCTACATACAGTAGCAGCCAGGGGCTTTGTCAGAGTCAAAAGCTAACAGTTTGAGGTGGGTATTTGCGGTGTTTCTTCTATGTAGGATGGGCCTTTATTAGACTGTTTCTCTATATCATTTCATTTTCCAATGATATGTTCTTTCAACCGAGCTCCCCAGTACACAGCATGGGGACCAGGCCACACATGCATTTGAAGTAACTCATACTTGGTTACCACGATCAGCATTGGAGTCCTAAAGGGTCCTTGCCTACCTCTAACTTGTGGTCATTAACATCAAAATGTGATACTCCAGTCTTGAGATTCTCTTAGGGGCTCTTAATGAAATGGAGACTCACTGAGGAGACTCTTGAGATTTCAATAGCAAGCCTATTCATGCTGGTTCCAACACAACCACCATCGCTGAGAGAATAAATTACAAAATAAATCTGTCAGGAAGTCTTATGTGTTAATGGGACATCCAGCCTGCACCTGAAGACACACTCACTTTGCAAAGATCGGCAGTGAGGAGGCGATACTGAGCATCTTTGGTATTGGAGACTCTTGTATGATTGATAAAAAACAAATAAATAAGTAAAGCTGCCCCTCAGCCATTCAGAAATGGCCTGGAATTTAAATGTGTAACACAACACTTCTGAGGACAAATCATGCTTCACATGCTTAGGGGAGGGTTTCCAGTTGGTTATGTTTACAGAGCAATCTCTCTTGAGAATACATCACCACAAGGAGACCTGTTTTCTTGCTGAATTTATCAGTTCTGAAAAATGCATAAGAGGGCTACAGACTCCAGTTGTAAATAGTAAACTGTACATATCTGAAAGGTGTGCTAATTTTGAGGGCTTTAATTACAATTCTAAAGAAATCATAAATGGAAGAGCACTAACTGTGAACAGAAATTGCAATTTGCCAATGCAGGAATAACAGAAAAATGATTTTCTATGACATAGGAATGATTTTGCAAATATTTGAAACAGATTAGATTCTGAAGTATTAACTCTATTAATTTCTTGCTTTATGATTTCATAGAGCTGGTAGGGGTTCTATTTTATAATATTATTCAGAAAGTGCATAATCACCTAAAATAGTTCTGGATTGAATAAGAAGTGTGTGATAGATGCCCAGTTAGTATGCCACAGTCAGATAAGTATTCTGGAAGTTTCTGGTTGCACATAGAGGAATTTGCATGAAATCTGAGAAATCTACACAGAAAGGGTGGTAAAAAGCCAGTGTGCAATTAAAGGCAAAAGGTTTGGTCAAGAAGGTTCTTGCCAGAGGAGTTTAGCGGGTGATGCGCTGTACTAGATGAACTGTGATTAGGTCTTGGCAAATCCACACATTGGACTGGGCAGAGGAGAAGAAGTCATGTCAGGTGAGGAGCAGCTTGAGCCAGGATGCAGAGCTGAGGACGATCAAGTGGATTCATAGCTTTGCCAGTGGACTGTTTTGATGGTATGGGACAAAAGTCCAGACCAGACTGGTTGATGCACAAACAACACTTAGTACTGTCTATAACTCTGTGGGTGGGTTCTGTCTTTGGCGGAAGGTAGATGGAGCACTCATTCAAAGCCCAGTTCCCTTCTGTCCTTCACACTTTTCTCACTGAATTGTCTCTGATTCTAATATCCTGTGGTATTGATTTGAGAAGCCATCATCTGGAATACTGGCATTTATTGTTAAGGTGAATTGCCGGAGACAGTTTCAGGGTGTCCTGTTGACTTGGGTAGGTGTCTATCCTAAACCTGTCAGCTTAGGCTTGCTTCTAGTGGCAAGCCCAGCACTTCCCCTCTCATAGATATGGTAGGGTCACCTTCACTGGAGTTAATGTGGGAGTGGAAAGGTGTCCGAAAAGAAACTAAGGCAGGATTGACTAAGGTAAGCAGAGCAAAGGGATGGAAGAGCCAGTGTCTGCTAAAGGAACCCAATGGGTTTACTGATGTCACCAATCAGTTCTGAGGAATAACAGGAACTCGACACTGGAGAATTTTCCTGTCAGTGCATTGGCGAGGCTGGGACAAGGATTTAGACTTTACGAGGAATTGTAAATACACTGGACCTTGTGAAAATTGACCTGTCAGCTACTTGCAGGATGTACTGGAGATTGGGTACCCCAGAGGGAAGTAGGTGACCTCTGTTGGAACTCCTCATATTTCAATAGTCACAAAGTTCATAACGTATCTGTTGCGTGCTGTGAACTGTGGAGAATTCAGAGAAGGCACCTACGGCTTGATCATGGCCCTTTATATAGTCTGTAAGACGGGGAAGAAAACAGTCATTCGTGATTTATGCAGGACACACAGTAAATGCACTACAAACCACATTGTTGTGGGAATGGAGATGGAGAAACCTCCTAAAATGAACCACAGTCCATAGAGCTAGAAGCAGAATGTGCCGGGGCTCAGGGTGCAGAGGCTTACGGAAAGAAATACCCTCTATGTGGTCTTTGGTTGAGCTATTGATAACTGCTACAGTGACCCAGATAGACAAGAAACCCTCATTTCTGTAGTGAGCACCAGGCCTAGGAGGTCATAGTTCCCCAGATTTAGAGGGGCTTGGACTGGGTAGATCCTGACTTACTGTTCCCCAAGATTTCATCTGATCATCAGCATGGGGGTACCCTCAGCCTTTGGTCTTGGATACTGTCTGTGGCTAGGGTCTTTCCCTGCTACTTGGGATGAGAACGGAGTTGAGGTGAGCTGGGCACACATGGAGACTCTGCTTTATTCTGTTACAATAGATGACAGAGTAAATGCTTGCCTGGGCCTTGTGCAAGAGACAGGAGTTCTATTCTTAGGGTAGTACATGGGGAAATCCTTCCACAAACTGAGCCTCAACCGCAGTCCTATAAAGACAGAGCCCTGGACAGAGATGCTCTGGACAGCCTCTTTCACTCTTAAGCATCCCGAAAGCCAATAGAAACTGCCATCTGACCCTTATCCCAGAACATACGATAGGACCAATACACCTTTCTAAGAAGTGCCATGAAATTTGGGAGCGTGGTAGCACACATTGGTTTATCTAGGAAGGTGACCACTTAGAACACTACTAATGAGGGAGTTTGGCAGGACATGTGGAATTGGGCACTTAAACAAGGCAGAGAGAGGCTTCTCTAGGCAAAGGAGCAAGGAAGGAAGATAACAGGATCACCCCAAGAGAACCTGAAGAAAGGAAGGCCAAAGTGAGGGACCATCTGAGCACAGGCTTAACAGGAGCGCCACCAGCTTCTGCGCCAACTGCGTTCAGCAGTTCTGGAAAAGTGTCCCACTGCGGTGACACGTGACTTAGAGCAGCTGAACACTCAGCTAATCATAGCCAACCAAGGGAGATCAGGAACCAAATGTCTGAAGGTCCTTGAGAATTCAACAAGGGGAATCACAGTTAAAGTCCATCTCAACAAGTCTGTTATTGAATTGGTGCATGGTGGGGAGGTGCTAGGCAAGAGCGTGATGGGGAAGGGAAGTTCTCTGAGTCAGCTTGTGATGGGGCGTTTCTTTTGCCTCCATTGCTTAATTTTCAAACCTTATCTTGCATCAAGTTACAAAGGCAAGAAGAAAGTGCCTCACACCTCTGCAAGCCTTGCTTGCTAAAACGTTTTCAAACATCCAATTTTATCTGCAGCAGTTCTGTAAGTGTGAGAAGAGACCACGCCTGCTCCTTGTATTGAATAATGACTGGACTGAATGAATGGGCCACACAGAGCAGTACACATTCCCTGTGTGTCC
The DNA here is from genome assembly GCA_902168325.1 of Peromyscus nudipes. Lineage (NCBI taxonomy): Eukaryota > Metazoa > Chordata > Mammalia > Rodentia > Cricetidae > Peromyscus > Peromyscus nudipes. Next base: position 32,210 of record CABHPH010162600.1, read on the forward strand.
TTCCATGCCTGCAGCCTGTGTTCCCCCATCAGCATTCTGTCCAGTGCCAGTGAGGTTTTCATCTGCAGACAGGTAGAAATACAGCTATATTTTTTATGACCAGGAGACGAGTTTATATTACCCTTGGATTAACTACAGAATGCTTTTTATGTCAGACAGACTAAATAGACATCTGTTTTCTACAAACATCCAACTCCACACAAACAGAGCATTCTCAGTTTGCTTTGAAAAGCAAAATACCATGTGTTGTGACTTTACAATGTTTTAAATAAAGTTAGGAATTTAGGTTTGTGAGCCTGAAGTGTTCATGAAATCAGTGGGTATGAGACCCGAAACTACACATATGAGGCCCTTTAAAAATTCAATGGGGGGCAGAATCAAGGCAGACATTTCAACAGAGAGGCCATTGGATCATGCTTTAGCCGTTCTGTGAAGCGAGAAGTGAATTATTAAAGTTTATCGCCCTCATTGGCTCCTAACACTGTTACTCAGCGTGTGCATCGTTTTTAAAGTGGAAATGGCTCAGCCTAAGTAAGCCATTTACTACCCCGTTCTACACGCTGTCTCTATTCCGCTCTTTATTGCTTCATTTTGGAACTTTGATTGCTTTCTTTTAGATCTAAGATTGTCCTAATGCTATTCTGCAATCGTACCAGGGGCTTACTTTTCACTTTGTTCTCAGAACCAGGCTGGCTATAAATTTATCTCAGTTCTTTGAAGAAACCAACAGTAAAAATTTCCAGAGGAAAAAATGGCGGCAGATATCCTCACAGAGGGAAAGTAAGCTCTTAAAAACGGAGTGGCCTCCAGGCTACATCCCTTTAAAGAGGGACTTTCGGGCAAGGAAGCCTTCGCCCTTCCACTGTGACCCGTGTTCAGTATTTTTCTTCCGGCTTTGTGCCTGCTCTTCTGGTTTCTGTCAGGGTTTTGCTGTAATGGGCCCGTCCCTCCCCACACCCACTAAATATGAGATGAAGTCACACTGTGTCCCCATACTGATGTTGTAATAACGTCTGGGGTCACAGCCAGGTAGCACATCCCAGAGATCGTCTGAGGTTTCCTTGGTAAAATTAGGCAGAGACAAGAGGAATTCTCAAAGAAGACAAAAACAAAAACAAAACAAACAAACAAACAAACAAAAAACCCTATTCACTTTCATGAAATTGGACTTTGTAAAGTGAAACCCATAGGATGTAGTCTTTGGGCTTAATTTCATTCCAAGCCATGTTCCCTTTCAGGCATTGGCTTCATTAAAATTCACCCCACCCCTCCCAAGGTTCTGCCATATCCCCTTATCAAGAGACAATAAGATCACTTAGAGGGAAAATTGCTAACACAGCAGGGAGAGCTTGTGGCTACATTTCTACCTCTGACGACTTCATCACCCTTCAGCCTTATTACTCCTGTGCCCTAAGCTGCCTGTTGGCCAATGTGACCCAAAAGGCTTGCTTACCTGTCACACACAAAGGACTGAAGCTCCCATTTAATGTGGGGATGATTCTGGAAGGTGCTAGGTGATAGGTATGAAGCTGGTGGCACTGGGTGGGTTGGAACCTGTAACATTGCCTGTGCCTGCTGCCTTCATGACCAGGTCCTTTAACCAGCTTCCCAAAATGGTGACTGTTGACATAAGTGAGCCATGGTGGGCAGGTTAGTTTGGCCAGCATACTTTCCAACTGCAAAACATCTAGAGTCTCTCCTGCCATGTCCCCTGGCCTAATTGTCCTCTTTCTCATTTTATGCCCCTGCTAGACCACCGCTCTTGATAAGGAGAGGCAGGTTTTCCGACGAAGACGCAACCAGGATGTGAGGAGCCGGTACAAGGCACAGCCAGCTCCACCAGAACTCAACTCGGAATCGGAAGACTACTCCCCCAGCTCCTCTGAGACTGTTCGCTCCCCCAATTCGCCCTTTTAATAAGACCCTTTTACTCAAAGTCCTAGCTTAACCCTTTAAGACTCTGAGACTCCCCCTCCCCCAAACTTCTGTAAAACAGGTTCATCTGATCTATCTAGCACTCAATGCTTGAATGGCAGAACAGAAAGTATGTTTTGGGTATCTTTGTAGCAAGTTCCCTTTACTGAATGAGAAGGCATGTGGTGTTTGTGACGATGGTAATTTGCTGCTAATAGGGGTCCTTAAAGGGTTAAGGCTAATTTGCAATTTTGTTTTAACATAGAAGCAATGAATGTTTTCATCAGTCAAGCTAGTATCTGCAATATGTAACAGCACATGTTAGCCCTCTGAGTGCATAGAATTTTCTTTAGATTCCTTGCTGGGGAATTTTACAGAACCTTGGGTATATTCACACACATTTCTTGATTTTGCTGCAGACCAAGGGGCGTCATTAAGACCCTGAAATGTCCACACAAGAAGAGCATGGAGGATGATACATTGCGGATCCTTCTCTGTGGATTTAGAACATGGCAGGTTTTATAACGTTAGTCAGCAGATGCACCCCCTCATTCCTAACCATCTTATGAAGAAAGGGAATCCTTTTCCTAAGTAGTAAGCTGGTTAGCTGCAGAGAGTTCTCTGCTTTTATTGGAGGGAATTAGGTTTGTGGCAGCCTCACCCAAGTGATTGACAGTGTCTCTCCCTGTCTCCATACAAAGATGTGCTGATGACGCCCCTAAAATGCTGCTTCCCCATTAGCTGCTGCTAGTGCCAGGCAGACCCTCGGGGAACCACCTAGCCTTGGCTTGTGCTTGGTGAGTTGCGGTCTGTCTGCTCAGGATCAGAAAAGATCTAGAAATTACTGGTGAAAAGAGCAATAAATTACCAGGTGCTCTACAGGGCTGGAAATCCAACCAGCGAGGGAAAGCAAGGTCCTGTGTTTTTTTCTTCTCAGCTGCTTTTATACGGGACTGTAGTCACCAGTGTGAAACCAACACAGAGTCTGGAAGATCTGGGGCGAGAGGGAGCCAGGGCAAGGGCTTTGCAAAGCGGCAGAAGCACAGTGGGAACACAATCCAAAAGGTTCCAAAAATGGGTTCATAGAAAGAAGCCAATTCCGTGAGAACTCTAGGCACCTGCAAGTCTCCCAGAAGACACGTTGGAGGCTGAAACTGCCACACCCACTCATGATTTTCTTTAATATAGCGTGGTCTCTAGCCATTCAGGAGAGATGGGTTGCTTTTGTGGTTTGGGGCCAGGGCCTGATTGGGACTGGTTTTCCACTCCTGTTACCCAATCTGTCTCCCTAGACCTGAGTTTCTTTGGGAGCTGATCGCATTTCAGAATTTGGGCTTGTTGCTTCCTGTTCATTGTGACCATGCTCCAAAAGGATTCAGGGGTGTCCGGGAGGCAGGGCCCAATTCAAATGCTGCCCTGATGTTTTCTCAGCTTTGGCCCAGGAGAGAAGTGTGATAGACTCCAGAATGGCTACAAGTGGTCCTTATTTTCTCATTCTTACTCTGAATATATTTTAATGTCTTGAAAGTTATGAACAACCTTTCTATAGTCAGGTCTTTGTTTTCAAACTCCACACTGATCTTCAACTGCTGTGTTTACACACAGTCTTTAAACTGTGTTCGACACACATACAAACTTTTAAATGACCGAATCCCACATTTTCTGGTCTTCCACGTTTAAATCAACACTTACTTAGTTTTTTTTTTTCTTTTAGAGAGCCCAAAAATGATAGCACATAAAAATCATAAAGTGCTATAAATTGGCATAATACTTAAATTGGGTGTTGGGAGTAGACAGGGCACAGACCACACAACACCAGGGTGTTGATTTGAAGATAGAGTTCATATTGGTGAAGGACCTAGAACTGGTCAGAAATCACTACTGTCTCTGGAACAGAAAAGCAAAGCCCTTTTATTCTAAGATATCAAGCAATGGCGTAGCTGAGCCTCCACTCCGTGTATGTGGCTATCAACTGCCCTGTGGGCAATAGCAGATTGTCACGTTTCCTTTCTCTGAATTACTGCTTTCCCCTCGGTCGTTAACACAAGGCCACAGCATCCAGGGGTACAGGCCCACAGTGCAGGGCTCTGGCTTTTGTCTATCATCATTTAGAGTATTTCCCATCTTGCTGCAGAAGGGCAGCCCAGAGGAATTCTGAGCCCACTCAGAAGGCAGATCACAGCACATCCCTATAGAGTTTCAACGATCTATGCTGAATAAATGGTGGGATGTGACCTGCCAAGCAGAAATAGTGAGCAATCGGATGGAATGCAGTAATTCAGTCATCTTTCCAGCATTAAGCTACCAAGATGTCAGAGGTGTAACTCAGAGGGCGAACAAACAAGCCTGTGAGGACGACTTCACTGGGCCCAGATTGATTTGGTTTTAGTCAGCACTAATTTTGCCCCCCTCAACATTCTCAGAATAGTTTCAGTTAGAAATAATTAAGTGGTGGTGTTCTTTGAATTTCTAATACCAAATCAATCTTATTTTTTATTTAGTGTATCATAGAACAACTATGTGCCATTATGGCTGTGTATCTCTGTAATTATCCACTTAACCATCATGAATGTTTCCATATTTTTGAGTATTGAATATAACTCTTATGGCGGTAGTTTGGTGATGGGAATTGCCCTTCCTTTACTAACAGGACCAGCCCTATGGTATTTAAAGGAGTCTTTCAGTTTGAGAGTGGAGTAGTTGAGCGATCCTTCCTTACTTGCTTCCTGTAAGTCAATTCTGTAGATGAGACCGGTTCATATTAATGAATACATTTACCCCTCAGCATTGTGGCAGAAACCACTTGATTTGACATGATCAATAAATATGTGATTTGTTCCAAACCCTTAGAAGGAAAAACGAAGAACGTCAGTCCCTGGAAATGTTCTGGCCTACCCTCATCTAACTCACACGTGGTGCGTATTAACATACGCAGGGGAGGGGACGAGAATAAACAAGGGAAAACACGTGATGTTTTGTGTTCACTGAGACTTTCCTACAACCTGCTTAGCTCTCTTGTGAGTGGTGGTTAACAGGTCTGTCAGATACTGTTGAAAGAGAACAGTATATCCATGAATGAAGGCTAAAACTGCAATCCTTTACCCTTTGAGGCATATTTCAGTAGGAAAAAAAAAAAGGAAAGAAAAATTGGCTCAGAGGGTCGCAGAGCTACCGAATTACCAGGACTCGAGCGCGTTAAATCACGGTTGTTTGCTGGCCAGAGGCACCCGTTAGACAACTCTATCCCCTATGCTGAAGTGCAGTAGTGCTGAGGGAGAGCTTTCTTCACATTATTGTATTGCCCCTAGCCCTTCTCTGGGTAAAGCCCTGTCAGCATTTCCATGATAAACTCCTATTCTGGACGGTTTTTAATTTGACCATAAAAATGTGCCTCAGGCTAAAGTTTGCTATTCAAAGGCCCGTACTGAAGAGTGAGGGCACATCTCACACTTCTCAACTTCTTCTCCACTCCTGAGGAAAACTCAACACCAAGAATTCGGAATACATTGCCTTCATTGTGATTTCAGAGTTTGGGGATGCCCCAAGATCCAAGATGGTATTTTTAACATAATTACTCATTTGGACATGCTTTTTTAAAAAATGGACCACCTAGTATATATTATAGAATATTTCCTATTATTTGTAAGTCTTTTTTTTTAATTACTGTTGTGATTTTCTCTTTTTTCTTCTTCTTTCTTTACTTTCTTTTTCTTTTTTTTTTTTTTTTTTTTTGGTCAAAAGATTTTTTTTTAAGAACTTGAAGTTGATCAGCTCAAAAGTCCACTTTTCCCACGAGCTACCTGCCGCTTCCATTGGTAATTTGGAAAAAACTCTGACCCAACAGAGCTTTGGTTTGAAAGCTGGGTGGAGGGTTAGACACATGTTTCTTTGGAAATCTGGATTTCCGAGTTTAATCGTCAGGTTTCATGAAGGCACTCTTGTCTGTTGGGAGACTAGAGGCTAAAAGCGCCCCCACAATTAACACTTTTGTCAACTTAGATTCAAAGCCAGCATAAAATAGCCCTTCATACTCTCCTGTTTAAAGGCAAATAAATCAGGGAAACTTGAGGACATACGAAACATTTGATGACTGCAAATGTGCTTTCCTATTGGGCTCTACGGTGCTTACACATGGAACAGTTAAGAACTGGGACCCCGGACGTCAGATGGAATCTTTAGTTTGTATGTAATTACATACAGATGGGGGGGGTGCTCTAAGCTGTTCTTTTGTTTTCTAATCATCTCAAATATGCAGCCAGCCAGCCAGTAGCATTAAGGGTCATAAACTGGTGGGAAACAGGAAATCTAAGGTAGAGGTTTAGAATGCCTCTGCTGGGCCGTTTTGGTTTGTTTGTTATTGTTGCTGGCTCTAACACGGAGGCCTCTGTGGTCATTTTTCGGTAAGTGAGCATCTAACTGGCAGGTGTTGTGATCGTGTGGTTTGCCCATGGAGACAGATGAGGGATATGGATTCATCGTTTTCCATCAAGAAAAGGCCATCTCTCTCAACTGTACCTGTAAATTTCCTCAACATTTTTTTTCTTGTCAATTAAACTGAGACTCTTAATGTTACTTTAATGTAAAGCTGTATAGTTTTGACTGTGGCATACTTTATTAATTTAAAGTAATTAGTGCTTAAGCCTTCAGAACTGGTGGTATTAAGAGTTGGATTTTAAAGTGATGTTCAACATCCTAACAAGTTCAATTCATTCCAAGTCAATCAGCTGTAGTCAGGAACAGACCTTTACTGGTTCTCTGGGGCAACTTCTCACTTGCCCTTGACATTGAATCCTTGGTGTATTTGAAGAATAAATAAAAAGAGATTGAAACTGGTCCAAGGTTAGAGTCATATCCTTGACAACTTAAAAAAAATTTATTAGGAAATTAATATTAGCTTTTTTCATTCTGGCTGAAAGAAAATTATTAAAGGATTAGTTGTGCGTGAAATTAAATAGTATTTTGCTTCTGCATACTAAAGAAGCGGGCTAGGGACTTGACACATTTAACAAGTTTCCCGAAAGGTTTTGATTTGGAAAAAAAAAAAATTCAACATTTCCTTTGCGATTCTGACTTCGTCACTTGCTGCATGGATCAGATGGCGTAGGTTAGTGTCTGGTTTTGGAATCCCAATGAAATAACTTTCAAACGATTTGTACCCATGATTAAAGGTGGAATGAGACCCAATTTTCCCCCTAATCCTTCAGTTTAAGCTCATAAATTGTAGGTGAATGTGGAATGAAATCATCTGTGATATATTATGTTCATTTACCAAATGAGCTCTTTTGATGTTGCCTGTTTTTATGTAGAACACGTTCTTAAACTAATAAAGTAATATCTCTTGGTGTACACAATGCCCTTCCCTGCTGGACCAGCTCTTCGGTTTACATTGCCATCGTGGAGTAAAATTTCATTTCAGTGCAATTCAGGATTGACACATTTAGTCCAGAGAGGAATAACCCAGCTGTGTTCAGGGTTGGGGGGGCAGGGTACTCTCTACGCAAGGCTTTAAAAATTAGTCATGCGGTCAGAATGTAGCTTTCCCACATGTCCTCCACAGCACAGTATATATTTCATGAGCATAATTCAAAAACAACTATTCCAAAAATGTCCCTTTTCATATATCACCTTCCTGGCTTGGCCAGTGACTTGGACAAACACAGAGAAATCAAATACTGTTCAGCCTTGTTTTATCCATCAACCTACACGTGCAGGCTCACCAGAGGAGACTGTTAGTTTAGCTGCTAACCTGTAATGAGCTGCCATTTTGTTGCCCTTCCCCATTGGGTATTCCACATGGAATTTTGACCTTAGAAAAAAAATCACAGAGCTGTATGATGGAAGAAAGCTCTTTCCTACCGTGGTTTCAGTGACAGGAGATTGAAAAGTCAACCAGCCAAAGTGACTACAGGTCCCCTGGTGTCGGTTTTATAAATATCTTTTTATGAGTATCACTTTTATGATATTTTATGAATATCTCCAAGGTCTTGTAGAAATTAGCAGTCACCTTCCCTGCCACCCATGGGCTGTTGACACACCTGTCTTCTCCTATACTCTCTGTAGAGAAGTCACTGAGCCTTTTCTGGACTCTTCTGGCAACTTCTGTGAAACAATGGTCATTGACCAAAGTAATTGCTTCCTAAGGACCATTATCTTGTTTTATGAGACTGGTGGCCTAGCCAAAAATCTGCCATTCAAAACATAGGAGGAAAGTCTTGGTCACAACTCTAGTGTTGAAGATGATAGAGCTGCCCCACGTGGGAACTGGGAAGGAATAGCCTTCCCTGACTGCAGGCCACTGGGACTGGGGAGCTGGAAAGGTGTCGCAAGTTGTCTACAGAGCTGACGGTTATGAAAACAGAGGTAAATGGGCTATGAGAAACAGGTATTAGAAGCATCATGGATGCTTTTTCACATCACATCTCCTGAACAAAATAAGAAAGGCTTTCCCCCATCTTAAGAGGTAGCCTGAGTCTGGTTCAGTCTTCTCAAAGAGGGGCACTAAGACAAAACACGGGGCCACACCCAGCCAGTTGGAACAGCCAGATCCACGCTGGCCGTCAGCACTGTGACAGATGTCCAAGCCAGCTTGCCTGCACTTCGAATCATTCATTCAAGTGTTTCTTGACTGAGTGCCAGAGCTGTGGATGACACTTTATTTGGGCTTAGGGAAAAAAAAAAAATTGCCCGTTTTATTTTTTGCTTTGGGTCAGAAGACTTGGAAAACAAGAAAACATACTTAACAAAGATGGCATTTATTGGGATTTTTGGCTCAGCATTCAGATGACCTGTTTACACCTAGCAAGGCCTTGTATGTTTACAACAACGTTGATGCTTGAAAAGGTGTGTCTGCCATCTGCCCTTGTGATGGCACACACCCCATGGTGCTCTTGGCCTGGCTCCTGGGCTCTGAGGTAAAAAGCATCCCAGAGTTCTCTCTGCCATCTGGAATTAGCATAAGATTTTAGCTTCTTATCCTACTTTAATACAGTAATATGCCCATCGATTCAACAAACTTAACCAAGACCTACTATGACTGATACACAATTAAGACTAAAAAGAAACCATATTACTCCTGTTCATAAGACCTTCATTCTAGCAAGGAATCTTCTACACTTTGGTCATGTGGAGCTCCTGATTTATCACTCACAGATGGCCAAATACCAGCCTGTCAGGGGCACAACATCCCTACCAGCTTGTCACTGGCTCCCTCCCAGCATGTGTAGACGGTGTAGGCTGCCTGCAATCCAGCCCTCAGTCACATGTAACTAGATCTGCAGTCCACCCACTCTGTTGGACTCTTAGGAAGAGGGAAAGAAGGGGAGATGGAGCTGCCGACACTAAAGGCAGAAGAGGCCAAAGTTGCCACAGTCTTATGTTCCGGTGTGTCGTGTGGGTAGTTGAAAAGGAAAGGAAGTATCGATCACTTAACTCTTCAAAACCAGCCCTGAGAGATGTTCTAGGTGGGTGTGTGGATTTAAAGTTCTTGGTCCCATCCACATTCTTCATCCAAGAGTATTGTGCCCTTCTGACCGAGTGAACAGTAATGAGATGCCGTAAATGGCTCTCTTTATGCACCCCCGGCATAAGCCACATTTCTTTGTCCATTCTTTCTGGACTTTCCAGATCCCCTCAAAGGACCTGTTCTTCTTACCAAACACACATAACAGAAGTTCAGCCTGGGACCCCACATTCCCTTCCAGTGTGAGTCATATATACTCTTACCTCCAGTTAAGTCCCTATCACGTGGTCGTCTCTGGGGCAACTAAATATACGATTCACTATCACCTTTCCAGGTTCATAGAAAGCGGCCATCCAGTGTGATCCCAGGTGTTATAGTAAAAGCTCAAATGGGACACTTGGGAATTCTTTTCAAAGACCAATTTAATTGTTGTGAGGCATTCACAGATGGCTTCATGGAAGAGATCTTGCTGTTGATCTGTTTCTGTTACCAAACACCACTGTCTGAGTTATCAAGAAAGGAAGACTATTTTGATTCACAGTTCTAGAGGTACTACATCAAGGAGCCACATCTAGTGATAACTCTCTCATGAGTACAGTGCAGAGGTGCCTTGGAGGGAGGGTCACCATGGCCAGAAATTGGAAGAGCACATGTGTATGCTCTCTGGACTCTACTTAGAAAGTCACCTGGATTCAATCACGGAGGCTTTACTCTAAAGACCATATGCAATCTGAATTGCCTTTAAAAAAGACCCCAGCTCTTTTGACTCCCTCAATGCCTCTAATGAGGGTTGGATCTCACATAGTTGAAGCTTTGAGTCTATACGCAAGCCCTAACAGAGTCCCTGAATCGGAGTCTGAAGAATAAGAAGGAAGTGGGAAGAAGGCATTCAGAACCATGAGAACAGTGCACAAATATTCAGGAAAACACGAATGACCCCAGCATGAGTGAGGTGGAAGCTCAGCTTAGCCCCAGGGAGATAGCAGATGGTCCAGGAGCAGGGCCTCACCAACCTACCACTATGGTTTTAGGAAAGGGCGGGACCAGCCTATCTCACAGCTACACGACTGCATGAAAACCAGACAACTCCCATCCCAGCAGTGGCAAAGGAGGAAACGGAGCAAGAAGGCTCCTAAGGAAGCCAGCCTGGCTGTCTGGCATATGCCATGCCAGAAATATAGGCAAACATGCCTGTATCTTCCCACTATGTCAGAATTTATTGCATAGCAATAAATTCATAAGGTTTATCATGTTTAATGACAGTAGTGTGTCATAAAACCCATCTGACTAGGCAGCCTGACCAAGGCAAATATGGGTTCCTTTATTCACATCTTAATTACTAATATTAACTCTCTCATATCACACACACACACACACACACACACACACACACACAGAGAGAGAGGTATGTATGCATGTATATGAATACACGTTAAAGCAGTTGCAACTGAGTTCAAGAAGTTTCAGAAGTTGAGAAAAGGTCTACAGAGATAAGCTAATGAACCAGACCTGTTGGTGGAAGCTGCTGGTACCAGGTTTGAGGGAGAGGCTGGAGAATCCAGAAAGGGCTGGCCTGGGTCTAGAGCAGACGATGGATCAGGAGCAGGAAACGGGTCATGTCTAGGTACAAACAGGTGGATGGGCAGGCACCATAGGCTGCTCCAGCCTGTAAGGGGATGGGATGGGGGTGGAGGTTAATTAATCCAAGTAGGTGAGTCCTTGAGGCACACATGGGTATCAGATGATAGGTTGGCATGCTGCCATGCCACCCCAGTGTTTGGTGTCCATCTCTTTATGGAGTCCAGGTGGGAGAGTTACACCCTTTCCTCCCTCTGGTATGCCAGCTAAATTTGCGGGCTTGCTTTCCCTCTATAATCTTAATGCACTTGTGCACCTCTGTGATCTCAATTCACTCCCAATAAATTTACAAGGGCAACTCCCTTTCTCTTCCCATCAATAAGCCATTTATCAGTGTGGATGGGTGGTGCCTGGCAGATGGTGCAATTTCTGGGTCCACCCAGAGGCTGCAGTCATCCTCTGCCTTCAAAACGGAGAAAAAAAAAAAAACAACACAAAAAAAACCCAAAACCTGCTTGTAAAATGCAGTTTCCCAAGGCAAAGCACAGCCTGAAAAAAACATGGTTTTATACAACACAGAGTAACTTAGAGCCTGACACAGCCTGGTCTCAACACCAGTCTTGAGCTAAATACAAATTGCTCTCTCAGCGATCTGAGGAGGAAGCGTCCCAGGCAAACAAAAGAACCAGCCACATGTAATCTCATCCCAACCAGGAATGTCCTGCTTGCAAAGCTTATAGCTCTCTTCCTGTGGGGAAAGTATTCTCTCCTAGGTTGTTTCTCTTTGCTCTGGGAGAAAAGGGAGAATGAGGAGGAGGAGGAGGAGGAGGAGGAGGAGGAGGAGGAGGAGGAGGGAAGTGGAAAAAGAGGAAAAGGAAAGAGAGGAGGGAGGGAGACGAGGCGGAGATTCACTGACCCTGAAAATCGCTCTCTCCTACCTTCTTCCTAGACAAGTCCACATTGTCACCTTTCCTTGATAGCAGGGTGATAATTAATGTTCCACCCAAGAGAGGTTTCATTTTTCCACCAGAATTACCTATTAATTTGCTAGATTCTTCTGATTAAGCAGTGAGCCTGTCAGCATGGGTTCATCATTCCGTACATCCTTTCATTTTCAACAACTAAATCAAGGCCCCAACCAACCCAGACATTTTCAATTTCCTCTCTCTCCATGTGGATGTTCCCATGTCTTTTAATAACATTCTTCAGTCAGCTCCTGGCTCCCTGAGCAAGCTGATTTTGCTTCATAAAAGCTGCTATTGTTTCCACCTACTTACTTCATAGAGGAAGGTAACGGTTCCCATCAGTGCCTGGAAACGGAAACCTGAAGATTCCCTGCTGGAGAGGAAGGCCTCCTGCTAACACAGGTATCCACCCACCTGTCCAAAGGCCTCCTCTTGCCAATTGTTTTTGGGGATTCTCCTGGAATGCCCACGCCTTGGCATGCTTTCTCACACCAGTGTGGCTGACAGGTATGGCTTCGGCATGCTGCCACATGGAGCCATCTGACCTCAGAACCTGCCCTTCTCAGTGTATTGGCACAGAAAACATCTGATGAAAAACCAGGCATGGGGAAGCAACTATTGCTGTATCCCCAGTTTCCTGAATGCCCAGAAACACATTCAGGTGGGCAGGGAAGGGTCCAGCCTCCAGGCCTCCACAAACAAGTACCAGGATTGTGTCCCCTGACAGATTATAGGGCCTCAGTGTCAGCTGCCTACAGGTCTTTGTTTTGTTTTGTTTTGTTTGTTTGTTTGTTTGTTTTGCCCCCCTGAGCCGGAGTCTCATAGGCAGTAGGTGCCCTGGAGCTCAGGTGATGACTCCTGGCTTTGTCCTCAATCTGTCAGCAGGGCTTTCTGTACAGGATAGAATTTTCCAGGTGAGACAGGGTCCCGAGCATCATGGAATCAAGTCAGGGTATCAACTGCCAGCTTGTGGCCCCTTCCCGGACCCACTTCCTGTCATCTGGATTCCCCTACACGGTCCCCAGAGGTGCATCCACTTCCTAAAAATTACTTGGCTTGTAAATATTCGTGTAGATGGGTATCATTGTATAGGCATGCAAGTATGCACATATGCACATGTGTGTTGAAGGCCGAGATGACCAGCTGCGTGGGCCAGCCTCCCACAGTGTTGACAGCCTGCTGCTGTCAGGCAGCGTGGTTGTGGACATTACTGTTCTAGCCCGCTGTGCCCTCTTAGCAGACTGCTGTAACTTGGGATGGACTCCCGGCCAGAGCTGCCCCTCCCCCCTCCCCCACACTCTATTTGCTCCCCTCTTCATCATTCACACCAGCTGCAGTAACTTTAGATTTGAGCACTCCGCCTCACAAGTCCTGCTGTAAATCAGGAGGGCAGGGTCTGGCTCTGGGAAGGAAAGCGGGGGCTCCTTTCTTTTTGTTCCCTCTGAACAAGCTGTGGGGGCTTCTGAGGGGGGTGGGTCTCTGTCTCCCCCCTTCCTCCATATGCCCCTGCTCTTCACAGATATCTGATGTGTAAGGCTGCCTGCTGGCTATTGGCATCTTAAAAATGTTTACATGTGGAACCCCCAGACCATTGTCTCCCTTCCACATGAAGCTCACTTGAGCAGACAGCCAGTTGCCCTCATATTGACTTTCTTTCTTCCTGTTGATTTGGCTGACAGAAGAGTCTCTGCTGGGGAGTGCACCCACCCCCCATCTCTGGAGAGCGAGGGGCCTTGCCATGTCCTGTGTCTGTGAGGCAGAGAACATCAGTGGGGCCCAGGAAGGAGAGGAGCATCTGTGCAAGCGTAAGCAGGGACTCGTTTTGTGCAGCAGATGCGAACTCAAGGCAGGCTTTTGAAATCCCACTTCTGGGCAGACATGCATTTCCTTCCATTCACCTTCAAGCCACAGGTATAAACTAAGGCTCAAAACATACTTCCTGGGTTCATAAATCACAACGAATTTGGTCCAACATGGTCCTCCTGCTGTCTAGACTCCTGGACAGAGATCTCTGCATAGTCATCACACAGTGGCCTGTAAACACAATATAAGGACCCCAAGCTGAGATCACAGGTCACTAACAAGGATACAAGTAAGAAGATTCATCATCAGGGCTCAGACACAGCCTGAAGGCACGCTCAAAGCTTTTCTATCTCAAGAGTCTAAGCGAAGAACATCAAGTTCAAAATCTGACATGGCAGGGAGTACCGCTGGTGAGAACATCATGGGGGCCCTGACTGTCACAGCAAATAGTGAAGAGCTATCAAAAGTTCAAAGACAGGTTGTGATACATGCAAATCTGTGTTTTTAAAGATGGCCCAGTGACAGAGGGGAAAAATGGTTTCTGAAGGGACAAGCATGACAAGCAGGAAAACCGGTTAGGGGCCTTGTGATACTTTAGCGACAGTGAGGTCATGGTGGTTACTGCTGTGGAGGTTTGAAGGAGAAATGTCCCCCAGAGACTCAAAGATCTGAACACTTGGTCCTTGCTTGGCATCAATCACTGTTTGGGGAGGTTACGGAACCTTTAGGAGGTGTGGCCTCGCTGGAGGAAGTAGATCACTGGGGGCAGGCTTGGAGGGTTTTATAACCTCACTCCACTTCTCTACTTCTGTTTGCAGTTAAAAATGTGATCTCTGAGGTTGAGAGCATAGGCTGCTCTGCCAGAGGTCCCGAGTTCAATTCCCAGCAACCACATGGTGGCTCACAACCATCTATAATGAAATCTGGTGTCCTCTTCTGGCCTGCAGACATACAGGCAGGCAGAACACTATATATAATAAATAAATCTTTAAAAAAAATGTGATCTCTCAGCATCCTGCTCTGGCTACTTGCTGCTATGCCCACCCACCATTGAAGACTCTCACCCAGAAATAAACTCTTGCTTCTGATCACGGTGTTTTATCACAGCAACAAAAAGTAACTCACACATCCTCATGTGTCTCTAACAAAAGTATCTGACAGAAAAAAATCCAAGGAAGGCAAGGTGTGTTTGGGTTCATGGTTCCAGGAGGATTCAGTTCCTGTTGGTGAGGAAGGCATGGCAGAGTTCATGATAACAGAACCTCACGGCTGTGCCTCACATCACAGAGGACCAGAAAACAGAGAGATGCTGGAACTAGGGGCAGGCACAACCTCCAAAGACCCAGCCCTAAAGGAAGGCTTACTTCCAGCAGCTAGACCCCACCTCCTACAGGCTTCCACAGGCTCCCAAACAAAGCCATCAGATGGGGACCAGATGTCTAAAATATGAGTTAATGGGGGACAAATCAAACCCAAATTCTAACAGAGGTCCTAAAAGAAGCATCAGGGATAAGGGCAGAGAGAAGGATAAGGGCAGAGAGAGGGATAAGGGCGAAGAGAGGGGAATGCCATCAGGAACTACATACAAGGGAGGCTAAGGCGATCCCCAGCAGTCAGTGACGTTACCTGGGTAGTTTGGTAACTGTGCTATGTATGTCTAAAAGGAAGTGTGTGTGTGTGTGTGTGTGTGTGTGTGTGTGTGTGTGTGTGTGTG
>CABHPH010162601.1:0-40700 GCA_902168325.1 Peromyscus nudipes
GACCTGCATAAACAGGTTTCAGAAGATTACTCGGGCAAAATGGTGCACATGCCCAGTGTTTTATATGAGAGCTGTTTTTTCAGGATACTGAGCAATGTATAGCTACTTTTTACCAAAAAACTTTGAAATATTTGAAAGAGAAGAGAGAAGTTTATAATGACATATAAAGACTAGGTAAAAATTGGAAAACTGAAAGAAAAAAGTTATTTGTTAAGATGACTCAATGTCTCAAAATGCTGGCTATACAAGAATGAAAAAACCTGAGTTTGAACCCTCATAACCCACATAAAAGTGTTTGTAATCCCAGCACTCTAACAAGGAGATGGGAGGTGGAGACCAAAGAATCCTGGGAAACTCTGGGGCCAATTAGCCTGGTAGACAAGTGACAAAACAGCAAAGAGGCCTTGCTTACACAAGGTGCAAGGTACCGTCTGACGCTCTAGCTGTCTTCTGACTACCTCATGTAAGCCATAGCACATGCATGACCACATTTACATATGGATGCATGAACACACATTGTACACATACACATAGACACACAAAACTAAAATATTCTTTAGTAGATCATGGATCAGGGAGGGACCCAAAGATATAACGCAATCCTGTTGAACTATTAGCTACTGATGAATTATGGGGAGAGACAGTTCTTGTTTTCAGTTTTGTACCCAAAGGTGAGCCCAACAGCTCCAATGGATAGTTTGAAACCCCTGGTCACAAAGACAGCCCGGGTTCAACTCATTGGATCACAAGACAAAATCAAAGATATGAATGTGAAAAAGGGACTTCCAAGCTGGAGAGAAGTGTTGACAGGTATTTGCATGAGACAGTAGAGGGTATGAAGTGAGAGTAAACGAAACACTTTATATGCATATATGACAATGACAAAGGAAAACATTAATAAGAGTTACATGAAACCTTTATAAATTTATAAAATAATTCTAGATTGTCCTATTTATGAAAGTGTATTAAGAGATCACAAATAATCTACTTAATGTTGTACCTTAAGGCATTAGAAATAAAAAACAACCCAAACCCCAAGTCAGCAATTGGGAAGAAATAACTAAGATCAGGACAGAAATTAACGAAATAGAAATATGAAAAATAATTCAAAGAACCAATGAAACACAGATGCTTTCATGACAAGATGAACGAAACTGACAAATCCTTAGCCAAGTTAACTAAGAGAGGGAAACTGAATTCATAAATTAGTGATGTAAAAGGAGATAACTCCAACAGATAACCAACGAAATCCAGAAAATTATGAAGGTACCATAAAAATAATCCATCATACTAGAAAACCTAAAAGAAACATACAAATATCTACGTGCATATAGCATAAGAAAGGAAAACCAAGATGAAATGAGACCACTTAAAACAGACATATAGCAAGAATTGAGAGTAAGCTGTAATTTATAATCTTCCAGAATTTGGTTTTAGCTGAATTTGGCTCAAATTCTATCAGAATCAAAGAAAAACACCAGTACTTCTCAAATTCATAGAAAATAAAATTGAAAAGGAAGGAAGGCTTCAAAACTCTTTTTACAAGCCAATCTTGTCCTGATTTCAAAATTTCAAAACCAAACAAATCAAACACACACACACACACACACACACACACAGTAGAACAATTTCCCTGAGGTGCATAAGTTCAAGAAAAAAAAAATCTCAGTAAACTACTTGCAAACTGAACTCAAGAATCCATCAAAAGGATCCTCCACATAATCATACTGGCTTCATTCTAAACAAAGAGGCATGGTTCAACATATAGACATTAACAGATGTCATTCATCACAGAAATAGTTTTCAGTATGGAAATGATATAATCTGTGTCATTTCTGATGCAGAAAATGCCTTTGATTAAATCTGATTACCCTTCATGTTAAAAGATCAGGGGATACAAGCATTGGAAGGACTATAACCAACATCTTATTAAATGCAGAAAAACCTCTAAACATCCCCATTAAGTTTAGCAACAACAACAAGAAAAATTCCCCACTCTCCCCATTCCTATTCAAACAGTGCCTGAAGTCCAAGCTAGAGTGATAGGATAAGACAAGAAATTAAAAAGGCAACAAATAGGAAATGAAGAAGATAAATATCTGTATTTGAAAAAGGCATGATGCTATACATGAGAGAAATTTAACGGAAACTTCAAAGCAGATGAACACTTTCAGCAAATGGCAAGCCAAAAAGTAACACACTGTCTTAGTTACATTTATATTTCTATGAAGAGACATCATGGCCAATGCAAATAGTTGCATTTGTTGGAGGCTTGCTTGCAGCTTCAGAGGGTAAGTCTATGACCATCATGGTGAGGAGCACAACAGTAGGGAGGCAGGCAGCCATGGTGCTGGAGCACTAGCTTAGAGCTTACATCTTATCTGCAGGTTGGAGGCATAAAGAGAGGGATTGTGCCTGTCATGGACTTTTGAAACCTCTACACATACAAAAATTAGTAGCCTTACTGTGTACCAAAGAGAAATATATTGAAGAGATCAGGAAAACAATCCCATCAATGGCAACTAAGGGGGGAAAGTGGAAGAAGGATGGAAGGAAGGTATCTTGGAAAAAACTGAGCCAAGGAAGAAAAAAATAACCTATATAATGGAAACTTAAAAAAACTGAAGAAAGAAGTTGAAGAAGACACTAGACGATGGATAGACATCCTATTTACTAATGAACTTATAGGACTAATATTTTAAAAATGTCCATTCCAACTAAGAAAATTTACAAATGTAATGCAATCCTGATCAAAATGCCAACTTAGTTCTTTACAGAAATAGAAAAAAATACTTCAAAATCACATGGAAGAACAAAAGACTTCAGACAAAGCAATTTTGAATAATAAGAACACTGCTGTAGGTATCACCATTTTGGGTTGTAAATCTTACTTAAGAGCTATAGTAATAGTAACTAGAAATGGCCTAACATGAATGCTGGGAATTAAACTTGACTCCATTGGAAGAGCAATACTCATTCTTAACTGCTGAGCCATCTCTGTAGCCCCAAGCCATTATAGGATTAATATATGATATCACAAAGAGACATGATAACTAAAATTGAAGAATTTCTAAAAGTGAAGATTGCCCAACAATGGAAAAGGTAGAACACATGCTTGCATGTGAGTCAAAATGATGAGTTGCAGGTTAATTGTCCATCCTTTAGAAATATCATGAGATTTCTGCCCTGAGTTAGGTAACTGATTCGATTCTCTGTGCAATTTAATCCTATAATTTACTATCATTTCTCTTACTATTTAGAATCTTACTGTCCATGGCAAAATTCCTGGTCTCCAAGGACCATGTAGCTCACACTCTACTGATAATAGGATGAGTCCCCAGACACTTGACAGTTGACAGATAGGGAAAAAAAAGAAGGTGCCCCTCCAAACTAGCCTATATCTTCCAACATCTTCAAAGAGAGCTAGAAGGGAAAAGTCAGATGGTCTTAAATAATCTAATCATCAGTCGGGCAATGCTAACCTTAAATGTCTCAAGAGAGTTGACCTCTGTGATTTTTTTTCTTGTTTTGTTATCTTTTATTTACTTGGATTTTTCTTTGTTTTTGTTTTGTGTTATAAATTAAATGAGATCTCAATCTGTAGTCCAGGTTGCCTTGTGTATATTACTTTTAAATACAATATTTTTTGTTGTAATTCCACTAGATGTTCAAATCTTTTTCATCTATTGCAAACAGTGTACAGTGATTCACCAGACATCTGTGAGAAGCAAATATACACAATGTATTTTAGAGAAGGAAATATGTGTGCATGCTTTCATAGCACAAGCAGATATAACTGGGTCTGAAAATAGGAGCTCTTCAGCCTTGACAACTTGTGTGCTCTTTTCATCTTTAGAACTTTCATTTCCATGCTGCCGTTTTCAGATCAACTTCCACCTATGAAGCCAGACTACACAGAGCATCAGCCTATTTTATGTGTACTATTTGATGTAAAAAAAATCCTTCAAATGAATAAAAGTTGAATACTGGTAATTCCTCTTCATGGCTTTAATTGATTTGCCTTAATGAAAAAAATTGTCCCTTAAATACCCACCTCAAGTTCATCTGGGAAATGTTCTTTTAATTTTAATGTACTACAGTCAAATTGATTGCTGGTGAAGATAAGAAAGAGAAGAGAGGAAGAAGAAGAGGAGGAGGAGGAGGAGGAAGAGGGGAAGGAAGAGGAGCAGAAAGAAGAAGAGGAGAAGGAGAAGGAGCATGAGGAAGAGGAGACAAAGAATAGGAAGGAAGGAAGGAAGGAAGGAAGGAAGGAAGGAAGGAAGGAAGGAAGGAAGGAAGGAAGGAAGTGAAAGGAAGGAAGGAAGTGAAAGGAAAGGAAGGAACAAAGGAAGCAAAGGAAAGAGGGAAGAAAGAATGAAAAGAAAGGAAGGAAGGAAGAAAGGAATGAAGAAAGGAAGAAGGAAAGGATTAAAAGCAGCAGAGGCCCCATCTCTTTGTGGGAAATGAAATGGCTTGTTTTGTCACAAACATTTGCAGCATGGTGTGTTTTCTTTTTTCTACTTACATTGAATAATTCCTGTCCTATTTTCATATATCCTAAATTCCAGAGTCTAAACTGTTATGTGTGATAACAAAAAGGAGGGAAAGAGCACATAACATTTTTGATTTGTTGTGTTCAGTGTTATTTGGGTGACTAGAAACTTTTTCTATCAGATAATTTAGTCTCTCTGACAACTGCTTCAGGTGTTAATCACTGCATTGGTAAAAATAAGGTAATTTTCAGAAGCAAGAAGTTTCTAGATGCGTATGTGTGTGCTTATACATATGGGGTATATATTTCACTCTTCCTTTTAAAGTATTAAGAAATTCAGCCCATCAACATTTGCTGAATCTTCCCTTTCATAGTTGTCAAAAATAGACTCTGTTTCATCTAATTTCAGAATACTTTCGATCTCAGCAGGTTCCCACAAAATGAAGGAGGCATTCACTATAAATGAATTTCATCAGTGAGCTGTTTGAATGGTACCCTAAATGAACAGTTGAAGGGAAGTTCTGCAAAATCATGGTTTAAGAGAAATAGCTCTTTTGTTACAGAAAGCTAAATTTTAAGCCCTAGCTTTATTCTTCAAATTGGACAGTGTACCAGTTATCTTGTTTCTGGTGCGTAAGTGCTACAGAGAGTTATGGGCAACAGAGTCTGGGGTAGAATCATCAGTTCCAGGTAGACAAGTAAGTGTGAAAGTAAGATCACTGTGATTGGAACAGCTACTCTGAACCTGGCCAACTCTGAGACTAGAAGTCATGTTCCTGCTAAGATGAGGCTAGTATTGTTGACATGATTTTTTTTTCCAGAGTCACAGGATGAGGAAACCAGATGCTCATGAGTGAGTCTCAAACATGAGATCACAAGATGAAACAGGAGCTAAATCAAGTAAAAAGGAATGGTAAAGAAGCAATAAGCACCAGCTGGAGCAGGTAAGTCCAAGTCAGAGATATCTATGCTTGCCTACTTCTTAAGGCCAGGACAGACATAAGAATTCATTCAACAAGTCCTATAGCATTTTATTTAGATTGGAATGTGAGTGGTCACTACAGTCAACAAACAGCGTCATTCTTATCAGTTTAATCTGTAGATTTTCAATGTTAGTACTATAAGCTCAGCTGTAAAAATGAGCAAAGAAAATATTTGTTTATATAAAGTGATTTTCACAATATATTTTCCAAAGCAATGTAACACAAACAATAGCAAGTAAGCCTAAATCTACTACATATAATTTAACCCATTAAAATGGTCAGAGAAACATACCTAAATTAAGCACCATTACTAAAAATGTTTTGATAAGATGCTGTAAAGATGAAATACAAAAGGAATTATACATATGCAATAAATGTAAGTTTGTAGAGCTTGAAGTCAGGGGTAGTGATGGCTCCAGGGGTTCCTTTATTGTACAGGATTGTTTTGGCTATCCTCCATACAAAGTTGAGTATTGTTCTTTTGAGATCTGTAAAGAATTTTGTTGAGATTTTGATGAGGATTGCATTGAATCTGTAGATTGTCATTTACTATGTTAATCTTACCTATCCCAGAGCATGGGAGATCCTTCCATTTTCTGATATCATCTTCAGTTTCTTTCTTCAAAGACTTAAAGTTCTTGTCATACAGGTCTTTCACTTTTTTGGTTAAAGTTACCCCAAGATATTTTATGTTATTTGTGTTTATTGTAAAGAATGATGTTTCCCTAATTTCTTTCTCAGCCTGTTTATCATTTGTATATAGGAGGGCTACTGATTTTTTTTTAAGTTAATCTTTTATCCCATCACATTACTGAAGGAGTTTATCAGCTGTTGTTGTTTTCTAGTAGAATTTTTTGGGTCACTATTGTATCATCTGCAAATAGCGAAAGTTTGACTTCTTCCTTTCCAATTTGTATGCCCTTGATCTCCTTTTGTTGTCTTATTGCTCTACCTAGAATTTCAAGTATTATATTGAATAGATATGGAGAGAGTAGACAGCCTTGTCTTATTCCTGATTTTAGGGGAATTGCTTTGAGTTTCTCTCCATTTAGTTTGATGATAGCTGTTGGCTTGCTGTATATTGCTTTTATTATGTTTAGGTATGTTCCGTGTATCTCTGATCTCTCCAAGACCTTTATCATGAAGGGCATGAAGGGTTGTTGGATTTTGTCAAAGGCTTTTTCAGCATCTAATGAGATGATCATGTGGGTTTTTTTTCAGTTTGTTTATATAGCAGATTGCATTGACAGATTTTCATATGTTGAACCATTCCTGCATCTCTGGAATGAAGCCTACTTGATCATGGTGGATGATTTTTTTGATATGTTCTTGGATTCAGTTTGCCAATATTTTATTGAGTATTTTTACATCAATGTTCATGAGGGAGATTGGTCTGTAATTCTCTTTCTTTGTTTCGTCTTTGTGTGGTTTGGGAATCCACAAGGATGATCCCAGCTAAGACTTCAATCAATAGTGGAGAGGGTGCCTGAACTGACCTTCTCCTGTAATCATGTTGATGACTACTCTAATTTTCGTCATAGAACCTTCATCCAGTAACTGATGGAAGCAGATGCAGAGATCCATGGCTAAACACTGTGTGGAGCTCCTGGAGTCCAGTTGAAGAGAGGAAGGAGGCATTATATGACCAAGGGGGTCAATATCATAATGGGGAAACTCACAGAGATAGCTGACCCAAGCTAGTGGGAGCTCACAGACTCTGGACTGACAGGTGGGGAACCTGCATGGGACCAAACTAGGTTCTCTGAATGTGGGTGAATGTGGTGATATTTTATTTGTGCACACCAATAAAGCTTATCTGAGGATTAGAGGAAAAAGCCAACCATTGTATTAAACACAGAGGTCAGGCAGTGGTAGTACACACCCTTAATCCTAGCATTTGGGAGGCAAAGATTCATTGGGATCTCTGTGAGTTCAAGGCCATACTGGGAACAGAGCCAGGCATGGTGGCACACACTTTTAATTCCCAGCACTAGTTAACTATAGAGGTCTGGAGGTTTGTACAGACAGACAGGAAGTGATACAGCTGGGCAGAAAGAGGAAAGTTATGTAGCTAGGTGGAGAGAGGAAGTAAGAGGGCAGGCACAGAAAGGCATATAGGTGTGAGTATACAGGAAGTAGCTCTCTCTGGAGGCTGAGCAATTGGTAAGGTGAGGTTGGCTGTGGCTTGTCCTATACCTCTGATCTCTCAGTTTTCACCCCATTATCTGGCCCTGGGTTTTTTATTAATAAAACTGTTTAGCAATTCATCTTACAGGTGATAGTTGTGTGGCTTGGGCCATTTGTGGGGACCCTGGCAGTGGGACCAGGATTTATCCCTAGTGTGTGAACTGGCTTTTTGGAACCCATTCCTTATGAAGGGATATCTTGCTCAACTTTGATGCAGTGGGGACAAGCTTGGTGCTGCCTCCACTTGATATGCCAGACTTTGTTGACTCCCCATAGGAAAGCCTTATCCTCTCTGAGGAGTGGAGGTGGGTGGAGTAGGAGGAAGGGGGAGGGGAGTGGGAGGAGGGGAGGGAGAGTGAACTATGGTTGGTATGTAAAATGAAAAAAAAAACTTAAATGAAAAAAATAAATAAATCCCAGTTTGTATATTTCCTTCTCACCATCCTGTGAACTAGCAGTTCTGGAACAATTGTATGTGAAAGCATCTTGAAGAAACAGATGCCAGTGATAACAGTGTTCTCACTGTCAGGGAAGAGACTCACAAAGGAGTCGATGGAAGTCTCAAATGAGCTCTTTATACTGAACTGGTATTCCTAGCATTAGCTGAAAGCCATGGCTTTGATTATAAATGTGTATAGATAAATATATTCCGACACGCAGAGGTATGTACAACTGTGCACACATATACTGCCTATTTCTCTTCACTGAAAAAGCACAAGAGTAATAGGATTTAGAAACAATGAGGACATCAAACACCTGGATCTTAGCTCCTGGCAGCAATTC
The DNA here is from genome assembly GCA_902168325.1 of Peromyscus nudipes. Lineage (NCBI taxonomy): Eukaryota > Metazoa > Chordata > Mammalia > Rodentia > Cricetidae > Peromyscus > Peromyscus nudipes. The sequence goes on from CABHPH010162601.1 coordinate 8,446, forward strand.
TTCAATAAAATCAAGTATAAATCCTCAAAAACAGTTGATTATAGAGCTAGAAAAATTGTCTGGGCAGTGCAAGCCATGTTTAGAATACTGCTAATTGGCAGAAAGTAAGGTGATAAAAAAAATTTAAAAAGTTGTCTCATGGGAAGAAACTTAAGAGCTCCCAACAATTGAAACTAAATCAAGTACATAATTAATGCATAGACAAGATTTAGAAGAAAAACTGGAAATTGTACAATGATAAAACATGGAAAACTAATGTCCAGGTTAACATCATGTGTGAGAAATGTCACTTGCTGGAGACAGTGCACTGAGAAAGGAAGATGATCACTTCTGGGTGTTCTAATGTTTGACACTTGTCCTGGGGAAGTACAAACAAACTTCTGTTTATCCCAGACAGGTCATCAACAACAGACCACAATTCCTCTCAGTTCTTGATTAGTAAACCAATAGTTCATTAGAATTACCAGTAAGGAATATCAACGACAGAGTTATGCTTGACTCAAAGAGCAGTTACTTTGTTGAAAAGCCACCTCAACAGGTCTTGTGACTCAAGAAGTTTGCATCTCTGCTCCCTACACAGATTGCAGTCATCAGACCAGGCCCGAGGGTCTCCTTGCCTTAGGAGGTGTCACTATTCATATAGCTGAGGGGAAATGAACCCTTTAACTTTCTGGACTGCTGAGCCTGGAAAGCCACATTACCTTTGTAGCTGGAGCTCTCTCCAGTCCCGCCCGGGACTGCAACCACTCAGACCCAAATAAACACACAGAGGCTTATATTAGTTAAAAGTGTATGGCCTAATGGCTCAGGCTTCTTGTTAGCTAGATCTTACATCTTAAATTAACCCATTTCTATAAATCTATATCTTGCCACATGACTCATGGCTTACCAGTATCTTTACATCTTGCTTCTCCTGGTGGCAGTGGCAGGCAGCATTTCCTGACTCAGCCTTCTTCTTCCCAGAATTCTCCTCTCTGCTTGTCCCGCCTATACTATACTTCCTGCTTGGCTACTGGCCAATCAGCGTTTTATTTATCAACCAAATCAGAGTAACACATTCACAGCATACAGAGCGATTCCCACAGCAGAGCTTCTCTCATCTCACTGAAAGAGGATATTTCAGCTCAAAGGATACATATTTCTATCTGGCTACACAGTTCCTCCGAATATGTAACCTCAATCTAATATCATAAATTTAGGGACATGCTAGGGCTGAGCAGATGCCTCAGTGTAAAAACATTCACTGCACAAGTTCTCAAAATCCATATAAGATAACTTTCATCTATAATTCTAGTACTCTGATACAGAGAGCAAAGAGAACTTTCAGAGACTTTCAGGATAACTAGCCTAACAAATTCAGCAAAAAACAAAACAAGCAAAATAAAACAAAAACACAAGAATCCCTATCACCAACAAGCTGAAAAGTGAGACTAACACCTATGATTGTCCTCTAACCTTTAAACATGTGCATCCACATTTCACACAGGAATGCAAACACATATAGACATATCCTGCACAAAAGATTAAAAAACTAGGGCCATGTTAAAGACTCAGTAAGAAGTTAGGCATGGTAACACATTCCTGTAGTCCCAGAATTTGGAGGCTAAAACAGGAGGACAACTTGAATTCATGTGTTAGAGATAAGCCTGGCAACAGCCAGACAGTAGATAGACCGACAGACGCATTGTTCATTGTTCATAGGGGTCATAGTCATGTAAGGCAAAGAAAAACTGAAAAGCCATCCCACACTGTAAGATAAGGAAAACAACTATCTACTAAAGGCAATGTGAGATCTGAAGTCAGATCCTGGATCAGAAAAGGGACACAATCAGGAAGATTTGAAACATTCTAATAACATAATGTAGATTAGGTAACAACACTATATCAATTTCTTGTTTTATATATCTATATTTATGCAAAGCTTTTTCAATAGTGAAACCTATGTGATAAATATCCAACCTCTATGTATTATTGCAATATTTTAATGTCTTAAACTATTCTAAAATAAGAGGTGAAAATTATAAGTATCGCAAGCACAGCAGCTAGAATAGAATGACAGAAAACCATTTGTGTTAAATGTATTAAAAGAGATTTTTCCACCAGCAATCACACATCATCCAATCATGAGCTCTATTCGCTTCATTTGGAAAAATCCATGGTTACTGCTTATTTTACGAAATACTATAATCATTTTTTTCTGACACTTTTACTAACACAGAAAGAGGAGAAAAGAAAAAAAAAGATACACTTCCTTTGGAATAATTTTCCCTTTCAGACTATTAAAGTACAGAAAGTATTAAGATGGGATAAGGAAAATGCAGCTTTGTGAACTACTTGCAGTTTGCGTCTAGCCACAAAAAAACAGACTGGTTCAATGTGTTGTATATTTGTTGCTAGGATTTGACACAGAGCAAGTAGTTAGAAAGAGTAACCCAAAAGACAGTTCAGCTCTACCTAAGACCCACAGAGATAATCTGACAAAGATAATCTGATCAGGGCTTTGCCTAACATCAAGATAGTGGACACTGCACTGACTTCAGCTCATTATGTCAAAAATTTCTGTTGTTTGGTTTTGTGTTTTTGAGACAAGATCTCACTGTGTAGTCCAGACTGGTCTTGAATGTACAGTAATTTTCTTGTATCAGTCTCCCAAGCCCTGGGATCACAGGCATGAGCTACCAAGCTGAGCCCATTTAACCTAATACTTATCCAGAGTTGCTGGCCGTCTTCCAGGATGTTCCAAACACAACAGTCCTGAGACAGATACTATATCCTCAGCTGTAACACTAGCTTTATTTTATAATTGCTTGTGCCACCATTTTGTAGAATGGAACTTTAAGGGATACGAAACAATGTTCACTAAAGGGAGAAGGAAAGAGCTTTGATTTATAAATATACCCATTTCTATATATTCTTTTTCTAAAGATGAAGTAGCCATGTAATTTTCTCTTTCAAAAATGAAAACAACTAAAATTTAAATCATCGACATTGGTTTCCTATTCTTAATAAAATAATTTCAGATATAATTATTGTGGATTATATTTGATTATATTAGCCAAAGCTGATTTCTAATTTTAGGGAAACTTAATTAACTTTTTCTTTATTATGCAAAATTTCAAAGTTTCGTCTTCAAAATGTATTGTATAGTTTAAGAGAAAGGAATGAGTTGATAGCATCTTATAAATTGATTTGATTGTATCAAATAGTTTATACCATTAAAGCAATTATACATAAATAAGTAAATATACAAAAACATAATACAAATAGATTATATCATTAATAGTTTCATGTTTCTCAGAATCTGTAAAGAAGAAATATTCTTAGAAAAGTTATAACAAGAAATGCATGTCCAGGAACAAGTCAACGGCCAAGTCTCCTTCAAGTATCATTAACAATGTCATAAAACAGAATTGTGTGCTTATAATTGTTCTGAGAAATTTAACTTTACACTTGAAGATCAATAAGAGATCAAATCATTACAAAATATTAAAATGCAGAGGTGTATGGCTCAGATCATTATCACTGTAGGAAACCTGACACTGAGAAACAGTAGAAGTAAAAAGTGGGGGAGCTGAGCCAAGCTTTTATGTGAGTAGGTTTTGTGTAGGTAGAAAGCAGAATTGCACATAGAGTGCTCCACACACAGTAGGTGTTTATTAAATGCTTGTTAATTAACCAAACAACCTAAACTAGACAGCCCTCAGTGGAAGCATGACCAGGTTTAGTCTGGAGAGGAGCCACTAGAGAACCTCCCATCTGGCAGAGATGCATGGAGGAACCCTTGCAGAAATGTCATTAGAGCCACTTTCAAGAGGCTGTACAAGGCCATTCTCCAGCAACCTGCAGTGAGATCACTCAGGATGTTGCGTTTGTCCTGGAATTCTTCCTTCAGAGATAAAAATTTGGCTGGCAGTATAGTCTTTGATCTACATCTTTCTGAAAGAGCACATACTAATATCTCCCTCTTAAGGAAGAATTAGCCATTAAGTTATGCTCATATCATCACTCCTTATACCATCCTCCACTCAGCCCAACAACTTACTTATCAGGTCACAAACAAAATGAATTATGACTAATATAAGAACAGATAGAAGTATTTAGTCCAGGTTATGTGGAAGAAAGAGTGCTCAATGTATGCTTCATTAAAGCTTTCTTCAGTATAAGCTTTATATCTTGCCCATCCCTATATCCCAATGCCCAGTATATACTCTCTAAATATTTTTACTTTCTCTAGGTCATGGTTCATGTAATAGTTTCAGACAATATCACGACACTATAAAGAAGCCATTTAAAATGAGCTCTGAGAATTCTGGCTACACAACAGACCAAAGATACACTGATGTGAGCTTCCATTTCTACAAACAGTAAGTCAGCTAAACAAAGTGCTGAGTAATAGTGCATTAGACTCCCTTCCTATACTATAAAGACAAAAGTTTCATTGTAAGTAATGGCCTCAGAGGTTCCAATCCAATGAGTCAAACCTTGTTGCTTTGGGTCAGGAACAAAGAGCAAGAAGAAGAATAGGCTAGGGTAACATCAAACAGTTTGAGAACATGTTTCTAATGATGGAAGACCTCCCTCTGTGCTAACCTCTTAAAGATTGTATCTTCTCCCAATGACAAACACTGAAAATTACATAAGGGAAACAATAATTATTTAATTTCCAACTAAGGAAATGAAAGAACTCTACAATGAATAAGATACTTTAAGATACTAAAGAAAGAAATTGAAGAAGACAGTAGAAGATGGAAAGAGCTTCCATAGCTGTGGACTGGAAGAATATGAAAATAACACCAAAGAACTGTGGAAAGTGAAAACTGTGACCATCCTATCTATGCAATCCCAGTAAAGATTCCAATAACATTCTTGACAAACATAGGGAACACAAATTCAAATTTCATTTGGCAGTACAAAAATGAAAACTTGGATATTCAAGGCAATTTTGAATGATTTCAAATTATACCACAGAGCAATAGTACTAAAGACAGTTTGATACTTCCACAACCAAAGAACACACATCGATCAAGGAAGTAGACTAGAGATCCTAAATATTAGTCTACACAAACATAGATTTTTAATTTTTGATGAATAGTCCAAAATTACTTTATATAAAGACAGCAACTGGACACTGATATCTTACCCTCTACAAAACTCATCTCCAAATGGATCAAGGACCTCAACATACAATCTGACGTTCTGAAACCTCTAGAGTATAAATAAAGTAGGGAGTGTGCCTCAACATGTAGGTGTAGGTATGTAATTTCTGAGTAGGACTCTCTAAGTGCAAGAAATAAGACCAGCAATCTACAAATGGGATATTTTGAAACTAAAAAGCTTGTGTGTAGCAAAGGAAACTGTCCGTCAAGTGAAGAGGCAGCCCACATGATGGGAGAAAAATGTTGTCAGATATATAGTTGATAGAGAATTGGTGTCCAAATTTATTAAGAGCTGCAATCAATCACTAAATTAAAAGACATCAGTCTCACAAAATATACAAAGAATTTAAGCACTAACCATCAAGAAAATAAACAGCATGTTTAAAAATTGGGCTATGGAACTGAAAAATTGTCAAAACAATAAATACAAATGGCTAGGAAGCAATTGCAAAAAATGTTTAGTGTCCTTCACTATGAGAGAAATGCAAATTAAAACCACTTTAATTATTCTAGTCAGAATGGTCAATATAAGAATTAAAATAACAAAAATGCTGCCACAGATGTAATGAAATGAAAAACTTAACATACTTTGGTGAGAGTATGAACTAGTAAAGCCACTGTGAACATCAATCTGGAGATTTCTCAAGAAACTAAAAATAGAACTGCCATGTGGCCCATTACATCACTCCTGGGCATTTATCCAAAGGATTCTTTACCCTACTACACAGATACTTGCACATCCACATTCCCTGCTGCTTAATCTACAATGGCAAAAAAGATATAATTAACCAAGATGCCTATCTGTTGATGAATGGATAAAGAAAATGTGATACATACACACAACAGATTATTACTTTGCTATAAAGAAAAATTAAACGATGAGACATGAAGGTGAATGGATCAAACTGGAAAATATTATTAAGTGATGTCACCCAGGCCCATAAAGACAAATACCACACATTTTTTCTCATATATGAATTATAGGTTCAAATCATTTGCATGTTTAATCTAGATATACATGGAAGCCAGAATCTAGAAGGAGGTCACTAGTGGTAGACAACTGAAGGGAAGGAGGATAGTAAAATACAGGTTAAAAAAGGTAGTACAGAGAGGATTTCTGGAAGCAGAAAGATTCAAGTATGGACAAGGGTTGGGGATAAAGAAATGAGATTCTGGCATAAGAATTAATGAAAATGAATGGTATATGGAAGAGCTATATGGAACTAACTACAATACCTACAATCTTCCAATTCAAAGGGGAAATTTCAATTATAGAGAACAACCAAACATAAGTGACATGAAAGTTAGGGTGGGGGATACACAAAATTAAAGATTAAAGTAAGGATAGAAGAGGTTTGAGTAGAGGCTTAATAGCCAAAACTAAGAACACATGAGGCCTTGTGAAAATACACTAAGAACACACACACACACACACACACACACACACACACACACACACACACAGAGTTTGAACAGAAGTACCCTGTATGGGTGGCCAATACTACACCCAAAAGACATTGGTTATTAAAGGACAATTTTAGTTCCAGACATAGGATAACTTCCTGTGTGTTACTGGTATGGGAGTCACTGAGGCACCAATAGCAACACAGGCTTTTACTTTTGTATGCCCACCATAACTTTATGGTATGACCATATATCTGAAGACACTATTTATTTGAGTGAAAGACATAGATAAATCAGTCTCTACAAACTAGAAAATTCTCATTGCTAGAGCTCACACAGTGCTAGAAGGTACTGTGTGGGTTGCTTGGGGGAGAAAAGTGTTTGTTTTTTTTTTGTTTTTTTTGTTTTTTTTTTTACCCAGAACTGGACCATACAAGTTGCAATACTAACTTGTTGGTAGGACGTGCCCACTGGTAAAAGAGTATCATTAAAGTTACAGCAATAAAACCACTTTCTGATTTCATAGAAAGATGACTCTGAAAGAGGGATTTTGTACCTGGTATCATAAGCTTGGTCAAAAGCACATGGCTTGGGAGATCATAGGCTCTAAGGAAGAACCTACTATTTTTGTTTTAGTGCATGTCATGCCGTAAAACTGCATTCTAAATACTCTTATTTATACCCATAGATTCATGCTGCTCTCAACTTGGATCAGAGAATAATTTTGCAAAGGTTAATGGTTAATGCAGAGAGTCATAACTGTTCAAAGTGCAAAGTATAAATAGCTCTAAGTACTTGGTTGTGAATGAGTCATCTATATCAACCTTTCACCATGTAAGACTCAAGGAACCTTGAGAAAGAGGGATTGGAAAGAATGTAAGAGCTAGTGGTTCGGGAGCAGAGTTGTGAAATGGTGACACCTGAATATGCCATGGCTGATGTAGGCCTTATCTCACTGCACTTGTGATTACCTGCATAAAATCAAGCCACTCAAACTTCTAGCATGCATAGTAGAGGGGGAGCCACCCAAAGCTCCACCCCTATTGGAAGAGTTATTAGCAGCTGATGGCAGCTGAGGGAAGGAGAATCAATGTTCTTTGGGGGTTATGGCCACTTGTAGGTTAATTATGCCCCAATGGGTGACTACTCACCAGTATGCATGTGGGCAGCGTTGATCTGATTCAGAAGGTTATTTTTTTTTAATTTATTTATTTATTTATCATGTATAAGGCCAGAAGAGGGAGCCAGATCTTATTACAGATGGTTGTGAGCCACCATGTGGTTGCTGGGAATTGAACTCAGGACCTCTGGAAGAACAGCCAGCGCTCTTAACCTCTGAACCATCTCTCCAGCCCCAGAAGGTTATTAATAACAATAAAAAATGTGAATATGAAGTTACAAGGAAGAAGGAAGGGAGGACATTAGGGGAGTTGGAAGGAGGTAGTAGTAAATTGACATTATCAATATGCATTTTATAAAAATATAAAACTTTCAAAGAATAAAAATATTACTTATACAAAAAGAGGAGAAATAAATAAAGGGAAGAAAGGAAGATATGAGGAAGAAAAGAAGAAAGGAATGAAGCAGGGAAAGAGGGAGTTGGACAAAGTAAATCTTCAGGAAATATCACTTTACATCAAAGTATCACAAGATTACAATAATCATCATATGCTTATTTGAAAGAATTTAGATCCCTTCAAGAAATAAAGAAATTAATAAGGAATACTAGAGCATCCAGGAAGAAAGGTACCCCAGAAAAAGAAAGAGGGACAGGGGGATTCCATCATGTTACTCATTTCCTCAGCATTTACCTATGTGTAGAATCTGAATGCAAATTAAGCACTGAGAAAATTCTAGCACATCTTTTAAGACCCAATTCCACACCAAGCAAGGTATCTAGATTAAAGACACAATGTTTAATTTTATTTGTAGCAAAGAACAACAAATCCTCTGGCCTTTCCTTGAAACAATGATCTAAAGAAAGAGGAAAAAATGTTTTAAAATATTGCAATTTTTAACTCATCCTACTAAAGACTGAAAATCAAATGCTGTAAAGCATCTTAATACATTTTTCTCCTAAATATGCAAAAATTTATTTTTCTAATAACAACTAATTTATTTTCACTGCATAAAAATGTGACTTTTCATAACTGTGAAATAATGTATACATCATTTAAAATTAAAGTGAGAAGTCTATAGATGAACAAAAAGTATAATAAACATGTAAAATGCAAATGTAAGAGAAACCTCAGACAATGAGCCTACAAGAACATTGTGATATTTAGACATTTGTCAGACTCCCTTTTTCTGTTTTGACAGCCAAATGAATGTTATATATAGGACTCTCACTGAGAGAGACTTTTTGCCCGGTTTCTTTTTTCTCTGAATACAACTGTAAGACATTTCAATGTGTGGGCAGCATCTATGGTGCAGAGTTGGAAAACATTCAGGCATAAAATACCAAAACATTGAAATACTTGCAAATCAAATTCACTCATCCACAATGATTCATTTTCTATTTAAAACACACTCTCAGTGTCTAGGACAGTTCAACCTATGCAGTTAGCAAGTGCCTTGAGATTTGACCTTCTAGAAAGTGTTTATGTGCCATTATGTGTGAGAAAAGAATTAATTATCATTGTCTCTTACAATCTTTCTAGAGTTTTGTTCTGATTCTTTTCATCCATGTTTGATAGAAAGTTTGAAGGTAAAAACCCAGTGACATAACTGTCTATATAAAACAAAACAGAGAATCCTAGAATCCTGTTTTTAATTTGATTAATAATCTAAGTATGGCTTCCACTATATCCAGCTGGATATTAGTTTTGAGATCTTTGTAAATGACAAATGTGTGTGGAGTTTAAACTAATGAAACAAAACAATATTGTTGATGATTCATCATTTGATGCAAATCTCTGGCAATTTCTCCCTACATAATTGATAAAAAATTAGCACTATAAACAAGGGAGTCTTTCTCTTATTGCGCTCATGTTCTTTTGAGGAAGGTTTCTTTGAATTGTTCTACCATAAGAAATATATTTCTAATAAAACCTTCCTTCCTGCCCCTTAGCCTTGGCTTACAACTAGTGAGAAAATGTTAGAGGAAAAAAGGAAGGAAGGAAGGAAGGAAGGAAGGAAGGAAGGAAGGAAGGAAGGAAGGAAGGAAGGAAGGAAAGCTGGATTTCCCATGTCAAAAAAAGTTTTTAGTAATGTAGAATAAGTATTTATAAGAGAGAGGGAGGGAGAGAGGGAGACAGGAAGGGAGGGAAGGGAAGGAAATTCCTTTCTGGCCAAGAGAAGTCTGGTTCGGGAGGAGATCTAAAATTCCAGATGCATGGTTCCATCAGCTGACTCACCTAAACCTTGCTCAGGTAAAAGACAGAATAACTAATCCTTGAGAGGTTGTACTTTTCCTCACAAAATTCCTGTATGGTGCAGCTCTGCAGCCATGTAGCTTGTATATCTGCCCCTGGTGATGAATTGTTCAGAAAAGTGTAAATTTTCCTCTTCTACTTTCTGTGTTTTCTAAGCATGCTTTCCCTACACTATGGAATTTCGGTCAACACTTTGGGCTTCCCCAGTGAAGTTTCCCTCCCAGTAACCCTGTGGCTTGTCCTCCATATGTGACCTCGCTAGCATAAACAGCATGCCTTATTTCTCCTATATGCTCTTCTTCCAGGCTGATGTTTGCCTGACCTGGGGTTTTTCTTTCAACTTCTAATAAAATTGTTCCCTGGCTTCTGTTTGAGTCCATTCTTAAATTCTTTTATTATTGACAATAAAAACCCTAAGAGGAGAGCTGGATTTCCCGTGTCAAAAAGAAAGTTTTTAGTAATGTAGAATAAGCATTTACAAAAAAGAATAAACATCAGAAAAGTGTGAATTGAAAGACAGTAGCATTCTGACAATATTAATTTTTTAAGCACTGTACTGATACATTCGGAGCTAAACAGATCTAGATCTCACATGAACCATATTAATAAATGATAAGAAAACCTGGACCATATTTCAGTATTGAAATTTTGTTATATTTGTAAAAATCATAGGTATGGAAACTGCCATATGAAAAATTCTTTCAGATATGTTCAAATAAGACTAAGTTATTAAAACATGTGGGTAGAATGGGAAGAAACATTTTTAATGCATTAAAATTTTCCATATTTACACAAACAATGTGTCCATAACTAGAAGGCATTAGGCAACTCATAAAAATGGGATCATAGCAGCCGGGCAGTAGTGGCAAAAGCCTTTAATCCCAACACTTGGGAGGCAGAGGCAGGCAGATCTCTTTGAGTTTGAGACCAGCCTGGGCTACAAAGCAAGTTCCAGGAAAAGCGCAAAACTACACAGAGAAACCCTGTCTCGAAAAACCAAAACGGTGTAAAAAAAAAAAAAGATCATAGCACCCCTAGTATTTTAATTGGGGTCTTTATTTTTTAATAACTGCCAAATAAAAAAAAAAATCATTTTTGAAACCTGTAAGAGTCTAAATGCTCTTCAAATCTTCAAATTTATGTTTTCATATAAATCATAAACTGCCCCTGTTTTACAAATGTACTTGCACTTCTGTGTTTATATAATTTAGATGTTTTTAAGATAAAAAACTCTCCATAAAAATATAAAGCAATATTTTAAAAAGATAGAAAATCACACAAAAAATACCAAAAGATAAACAGATGCTTCACAAAAGCAGAGTCAAATATTCAATAACCATATACAAAGAGAGCAAACAGGATATTTAAAATGAAAATGATCCCAGGCACCAGGTTTAGACCCAGAGAATTTGGAAACTGATACAACATTTTGAATGTGTTTGGTATCATGTAGTAAAGCTAATGCTGTACCAGGTGACACAGCAATTATCACTCCACATATATAACTATTACAACTACAGTGCATACCAAAAAGATGCATAAAAGCCGGGCGGTGGTGGCACACGCCTTTAATCCCAGCACTCGGGAGGCAGAGCCAGGCGGATCTCTGTGAGTTCGAGGCCAGCCTGGGCTACCAAGTGAGTTCCAGGAGAGGCGCAAAGCTACACGGAGAAACCCTGTCTCGAAAAACCAAAAAAAAAAAAAAAAGATGCATAAAAATAATGTTCATAAAGGCATCAATGACAATTGGAAACTGCAAAATGTCCATCAAACACAAAATGTGAGAATAGGTTATAGAAAACTAAAAGAATAAAAAGTTATATGTTCTTGAAAACAAGGGTAGTGCTCTATGCACAGTATAAGTGAGTACTGGGAATAGTGTATTGAGTTACAGAAAGCAGACATGAGTAATGCATTTTATATGAATCTACATAAAATACAAAAGGAAATACACCTAAGCTATGATTTTCAAAGTCAGAATGGTGATTAACCTTGTCCAAGGTGTGGTATTCTGTTTAATTTTTATCTTAGAAATAGTAATATCGATGTGTTCACATAAAAATTTATCAAGCCATACATTTATGATTTGAGAAGGAATCTTGTCTTCAATAAAATATTCACATTAAAATGTCATTACCACAAGTTCCCAGATAAGAATTTTTACCTAGGAGTGACCTAAAAATATGACTAAGAAGAACTGCATTTTAAAAAAAAACTTACTTGAAATAAGTTTCAAAAAAAAAACTTACATGAAAAATGCTTTGGTCTGCTTTGTGTTGCTAAGGCAGAATCTATACATAGAGTATTTGCAAACAATGGGAATTTAGTCTTCACAGTTCTGGAGACTGGAAATTTCAAAATCAGAGTATGTCCAAGTTCAGCTGGCTTGTGTGGCTATGACCTCTCAGGAAGCCCTTCCATGTTCATGGATTGGCAGAATTGGCTTTGTAAAAGCTCCTGTATTGTAAAAGCAATGAACAGACTCAAAATGCAATTCGTATTTTAACAAATCCAGTGAAATTCGTCTCAGAACTAGAAAAACAATCCTAAAATTCATGTGGAACTACAAAATACCCTGAGTAGCCAAATCGATAGTGGGTAAACACATTTTCTGGAAAATGGATTGAACTGGAAATCTTTATGATAAGTAAAACAAGACAGACCCAGAATGACAAATAACCTGTGTTCTCTTTCACATATAACCTAGATTTGAAATTGTATGAGTGTGTACACACGTGCTGTGGAGCAAGAAAAAAGATTAAGAGAGAAAAGGAAGAGATCTTCAAAAATGGGCATGGAAAGAGTACTAGAAGATCCCTGCTTTGGAGGAATGGAGAAGGACTTCTGAGGGAGACACATCTGATAAGGAAGAAGAGGGAGGGACATCTGAGGGAAAGAAGAGAAGCAGCCAAACTGGAGGGCCCGAGTTTCCCTAAGGTATCAGCAGTGTAGTATATTCCGACAAGGCAGTAATCTACCTGAATTTGTCCCATCTAAAACACACTGAGTGCATCCAACTCCTCTTCATTTTTGCTGGTCCTTGGCATGCCCTCAGCAATTCTGGTTTGAATGTGGCCCTTCGAAACTTAAGATGTCCCTAAAAGTAAGTATTAAGAGATGTGGCTCTTTGGGGTGATGAGAAACAGGGGGCAGGGTTTTTCCTGGGGAACAGGATTTAGGCTCCAACAAGAGACGCTTCACACAGTATTCTGCTGGTTTGCTGGCTTGTTCCACTCTGCCTTCTAGCATACAGAGAAACAGCATCTCTCCCTTCCTTCTTTTCAGATTTTTAATATAAGCTCTCATAGCTATAAATTTGCCTCTTACAACTACCCTAACTCTATCCCAAATATTCTCATAAGTTATCCTTTTATTTGTTTGTTTATAGGGGATTTTTACTTCCGCTCTGAATTCCTCAATGACCAGCTAGTTGTTCAGTCTCTAATATGTTACTTTGTCTACTTTTTCTTAGCATAATTTTGCATTATTATTGCACTATGGTTTGATATGATACAAGAGATTCTTGTAATTGGTAAAATTAATTTGTAGCCTAGACTGTTTTATAGAAGGTTCCATGCATAGCTGAAAGAATGTGTATTCTATGTTTATTGGGTGGAATATTCTCTAAACAACTATAGCATCCGTTTGATGTATAATACAGTTTCACTTTGAGATTTTTCTTTGTTGATTTTTAGTTTGAACCCTTTATGAAGAGATGAGTGTAGGGTATTTAAATCACCTGCTATCATTGTATCAGGATCTGTTTGACGTTGGTCCATTAGTGTTTGTTTTATGAAATTGAGAGCTGCAACATTGGGTGCATATATACTTATAATTATTATAGCTTCTTGGTGAATCATTCCTTTTACTAATATGTAGTGACTTCTTAAAAATCTCTACTTACTAGTTTGGGTTTGAATCAAACTGTATCAGATATGAGAAGAGTTAAACCAGATTTATTTTTAATGCCAGTTTCCGTTCACTTGACAGGTTGTTGGTGTCATTACCAGTGAGGCACTTTCGAACTTTGAGACAACAGATTTTGAGGTCCAGTTTTTTAAACCAAGCAAGCCTCTCTGCATCTTTTCATTGGTAATTAAAGTCTATTTATTTAAGATTTTATGAGAAATGAATGCTGACTAATTTCATTCATTATTTTTCTCATTGGTTGGGTTGTTATTTTACTTCCTCTTCTATTAGTCCAACATTTTTCAAGTTTATTTTGTTGGACATGATGGATTCCTTCCTAGCTTTCCTTTACTCATCCTCTTGTGAAATTTATTCTTTCCTGTGCACTTGTGATTGGGACTATATTTCTTTCCCTGTATATAGTATTCCTTCTACAGTACTAGATCATGGACTACATTAATTTGTACTTGTCTTGAAATACCCTTACTTCACCAGTTTTAAAAGATAGCTTTGCTGAATATAGCAATCTTGGTTGGCAGTTATTTAACTTCAGGGCTTGAGATATATTATATCATCCTTTCAGAACCTTCAAGGTGGTGATAAGAGCTGAAGTTATTCTGATGTTTCTGCCTCTGTGTGTCAGACAACATTTTTCTCTTACAACTTTTAATATTGCTTCTTTGGTTGGTACACATTGTATCTTGACTATAATATGTCATAGAGACAGTCTTCTCTGGTCATGCCTATTTGGGGTTCATTCCCTTATAACCTCCCTCACCCTGCTCTTTACTATATCCCAGCCTCTAACACCAGCAGGCATTCCTTGATAATATAAATGCATCAGTCTAGCAGATCAGTAAAACAAGCAACACACAACTATCACACTCTCTCTATCCAGAGAGAAAACAGAAACCAGGGAACAAAAGATCCACCCAACAAAGGCAAAGCCAGAATTCAGCTCCTAGATGCCAGATTAAGAAAACAATCAATTAATAACCAGGACAACATGTTTCCACTAGAACCCAGCTATCCTATTACAGCAGGTCCTAAATATTCCAATGTAGCTGAAACGTAAGAATATGACCTTAGCTATGAAAATGATAGAGGTCCTTAAAGAGGAAATGAAAAAATCCCTTAAAGAAAGTGAAGAAAATATAAACAGTTGAAGGAAATGAATAAATTGTTCAAGACTTGAAAATGAAATAGAAACAATAAAGAAGACACAAACAGCGAATTATGGAAATAAAAAACTTAGGAATTTGAAGAGAAATATAGAGGCAAGCTTCACCAACAGAATACAAGGGATGGAAGAGAGAGTCTCATCATTGAAGATACAATAGAAGAAATGGATACATCAGTATTTCATTTTGTGGTGTTTGGTTGACATCTCTTGGACACCTGGTCTTTTCTGATGGGAGATGGATGGAGAGTGGATCTGGGAAGAGGAGAAATAGCAGGGGAGCTGAGAGGAGTAAAGGGAGGGGAGACTCTGGCTCAGATGTGTTATATGAGATAAGAATCTATGTTCAATTTTTAAAAAAATTCAAAAAAGAAAGAAAGGGAGCACTTGAGGTTAACAATAAGGAAATGTAAAACAGTTGGGAAACTTCTTTCTTGGTCCCCAAAATCTCATGGGAGAGCAAATCATTTGAACTTGTGGACTCCTGTTTTTCCTGTAGTTTATGCTGTTGCTGCATATGTATTGGACATGTGTCTGACACATGCCAGGGTTGACTTCATCTTGGTAGCTTTCCTTCTTTGAGCTCCGAAGGCCTCTCCTGGTCACACTTAGTTTTATCATTTCTCAGCTGAAGAGCTTGTCTCACCCTTGCTGTGACTCCCTTGATTATCCCCTGGGATGGCTAGTGTTTAGGTGGTGGGTGTCTCCAAAATATTTTGAACATGGGGAAAGTGATCACTGCACAGAGGTTGGTATAGGCAAAAGACCTGTTTTTGTACCTTCAAGGCCTCCTAGATACTAATCATCCTGTTCGAAGGATAAAGTCCTGGGCCCCAAGCAGACCTCTGGAATGTCATATACCTCAAAAGTTCAATCCATATACTGACCTCAGTCCTAAGTCAATCAAACTCCCGGATTATTCTAGTTTGTTGAAATCCATTCTCAGCAACAAAGGGCTATTTGTAAAATATTGTACATATAGTTGATATATAATAATTTAAGGGTAGGAATAATAATTCATAATGGTAATAATGATGACATTGCTTGGCAGAAATTCTTTAGTTTTAGGGTAAACTATGCAACATCATTGGTGGAAGAAAAAATTCTTATATGTTTGGTTGTGAGCCTAGTCTTTAACAGATGAGCCATATCTCCAGTCCTTCACAGTAGCCACAAACAATATAAAATAGCTTGGGGTAACTCTAACCAAGCAAGTGAAAGAACTGTATGACAAGAACTTCAAGTCTTTGAAGAAAGAAATTTGAGAAGATATCAGAAGATGGAAAGCTCTCCCATGCTCATAGACCAGTAGGATTAACATAGTAAAAATGGTCACCTTACCTCAAGGAATCTATAGATTCAATACAATCCCCATCAAAATTCCAACACAATTCCTTACAGACCTTGAAAGAACAACATTCAACTTCATATGGAAAAACAGAAAGCCCAGGATAACTAAAACAATCCTGTACAGTAAAAGAACTGCCAGAGGTATCACCATCTCTGATCTCAAGATCAGAGCTATAGTAATAAAAACTGCTCATCTTGAGTGAGGTAACCCTAACACAGAAAGACAAACATGGTATGTACTCACTCATAAGTGGCTAGTAATTGTAAAGTAAAGGATAATCATACTATAAATCGACAGACCCAGAGTGTACCCAGGGTTTTCCTGTGTCCCACACCCACTCAGTCCCAAATAAACACACAGAAGCTTATGTTAATTACAAACTGTTTGGTTTATGGCTCAGGCTTACTGCTAATTGACTCTTTTAATTAACCATATCTATTAATCTGTGTATTGCCACATGTCTTGTGGCTTTACTTGTGTTCCATTACATCTAGCCATTCTGACAGTTTTAAGATGGAATCTCAAAGTCATTTTGATTTGCATTTTCCTGATGGATAGGGATGATGAGCATTTCTTTAAGTGTTTCTTGACCATTTGAGATTCTTCTGTTGAGAATTCTCTGTTTAGGTCAGTACCCCATTTTTAAATTGGATTATTTAGAGTTTTTTAAGTCTAATTTCTTGAGTTCTTTATATATTTTAGAGATCAGCCTTCTGTTGGGTGTGGGGTTAGTGAAGACATTTTCCCATTCTATAGGCTGCCATTTTGTCCTATTGGCAGTATCCTTTGCCTTACAGACGCTTTCCAGTTTTGTGAGGTCCCATTTCTTAATTGTCCATCTTAGTTGTCTGGGCTACTGGTGTTCTATCCAGGCAGCTGTCTCCTGTGTCAATGCATTCAAGGCTATTCCCCACACTCTATCAAGTTTGTATCAATAAACCAAAATCCATACCAATATATTTTGAGATTAACAATTGTTTTTTGGATTAAAGTAGATTCAATAATCTACTTTTTTCTTACCATTTTTACATCATATCTCACATTTTTTATGAAGAGATTGACTATAACCATTAACCATTTATAATCAATCCCCTTTAAATGAAAACAAACATTCATAAACAGTATTTTGGGAATTTGGGTGTAGTTTTCTATAAGACTTCCTGCTGATTGAGGGGGATGCTAATCTTATGGGGAAATTTAGAGTTATGTTTAAGTCCTGACTGGTGTATTTTGTGTGGTTGGTTTATCTCAGCCAGTAGCATTGAAGCTGTTGTGAATGTTGGTTGTAGTTCCTTTTTTATGTTATTACCTTCTCTTTCTCCTGGACAATACTTGATAATCACTCTTATTGTATATAGTTTTGTACTAGGTTTAAAATATTCTTATTTAGACAAAAAGGAGAAGTGTTGTGGGAATTTGCTCTGCCAATGACCTTGGGGTAAGTGGCTTAATAGAGGCATGGTTTTCTCTGGGTACTTGACTGCTTAAAACTGAGGAGAGAGGTGTGCTTCCTCTCTCTCTCTTGTGGTGGTCAGAGATCAGACTGCTGGTTCTATTTACCCCTGGGCAGAATGGAGGACCACGGTGGCTGTTTACTAGGTCTGTATCCATGAGTGTATTTTCTCCCCATTTTATATCTTCATAAATCCTTGATACTCTTTACACTTTAACAGACTCTTGATTTGCATACAACAGAGAACTAGGTAACAAAGAGGGCCCAAGGGGGTATGCATAGATCTCACAGGGAAAAGGAAATATAGATCTCCTGGGGGCAAGTGGGGATGGGAACACAGGGGATCAGGTTGGGAGGGTTGGGCAGTGAGGAAGAGCACTAAGACAGCTGACTAGAAAGGGAGACTTTATGGAGTCGGGTAGAAGCCTGATACAAGGGAAACCCCTGGGATTTTACAAAGATGGCCTTAGCTAACACTCCTGGCAGTAATAGTAGCCTGAAGTGGCCATCCCCTCTGATCACACTGATGACTATCCCTTTGGTCAGCCTTCATCCAGTAACTGATGGAGACAGGTTCAGAAACCCACAGCCAAACATTGGGTTGTGTAGCTGTAAGTTTTTCTAATCCTACCTGGCTCCGAGTTCCCATGTTTCTCCATTCCCTCCTGGCCCCATAGTCCCTCAGCTGCTTATAAAATTATCACTCAGAGGCTTAATATAATTGCAAATTATATGGCCTATAGCTCAGGCTTCTTGCTAGCTAGCTCTTATAACTTAACCCATTTCTATTAATCTATATGTTGCCACTTGACCATGGCATTACTGGTCTGCTGGTATCTTGTTGCTGCTTTAGCTGGTGTCTCCTTTTACTCTCTTTTCTCCTTTCTCTATCTTCTTTGGATTTTCCCACCTGGCTCCATCCTGCCCTGCCATAAGCCAATGCAGCTTTATTTATTATCTAATGGGAGTAACACATATTTACAACATACAGAAAGAGATCCCACAGAAGAGTTGACTTTGGGGAGTCCTGCTGAGGAGAGGGAGGAGGGATTGCAGGAGCCTGGTATGGGGTGGGATGGGGATGGTGTCAGGGACATTGGAAGAAAACCCACAGAAATGACTAGCCTGACTCATGGAAACTGACACTGTCTGAACCAATCAATAACCGGAGAGCCTGCATGGGACTGACCTAGAACCTCTGCATAATATATGACAATTGTGTAGCTTGGTCTATTTGTGAGACTCCTGGCACTGGGAGCAGAGATACCCCTGGTGCTTTGGCTGGCTCTTGGGAACCTACTCCTCATGCTGGATTGCGGTGCCCAGCCTGAATACCGGGGGAGGTGCTTGGTTTTATAGCATCTTCATATGTCATGTTTTGTTTGATGCTCATGGGAGGCCTGCATCTTTCTGAATGAATATGGAGGACTGATGGATTGAGAGGGGTGGGGTAGGAGGTAGGGGGAAGGGAGGGACAGAAGAGGAGTGAGGGAAGGTTATAGTCAAGATATAAAATAAATAAATAAATAAATTAATAAAAAATTTAAAAAATAAAAACTTAAAAATTAAATAAATGTGTATTACCATGTCCCAATAAAACTTTATGAGTTGCATTAAAAAAATTCAAGATTTTCCTGTATCTCTTGCTTTTATTGTGAATCCAAATTCAAGTGCTCTAGTACAGAAAAATATTTTTCAGTATTTCTTAATATATTTTGATGGATATAAGGACAAAGATAGGAAAAGTTCCTAAAATAGTCATAAATATTTGCCAAGTCAACAAAAGAAAAGTACTATAAAACTAAAATGATGAACTCAGGGTCTATCTCTAAGTCCTTACTGGCAACTTACCTGGACTAATCCTTAGATGTCATAGGCCAACAGCTTTAAGTCTTATGACTTTGAAAGCCCAAAGTCTGGGAAGATATCTTCAACCACCTACTGTTTATCATCTGTTACTACTTACGATAATTTCCCCACAGCATTTCTTTCATTTCCCTTATGTAAGGGAAAGTGTAAAAAGCTCCACTCTGCTCTCCATGACAAGTGTTCTCAATTCTGATGAGACACTCCCCAGGTTTCCCTCCGAGGAATAGCAGCAGCCAGTACTTTGTGTACATGCTCACAGTTCCTGCAGAAAAAAAAGGGCAAGATGGTTCTTGTGAGGAAGTTTTCCTTCTTCGTGGAGTCATGTTTTATGACTTTTCTACCTAGAGCATTCCCTCAATGCAAACAGATTATAAGTACAAGCAAAATGCAAATATATCCCAGGTACTGATTTTCTTCTTAAAAGAATCCATTTGAAAATATTTGAATCTTATTTTCAAGTTCAAGAGTTTCTTGCCTTCATCTTTTTCCTTCATTTCACACAGAAGCAAAATGGCAAAACAGAACTATATGAGTATATGCCTATCACTTGTAATTCATTTTATTTTTATAGTAATTTTAGGAAGTGTTATCATTATTGGGTACTATCTAGAGTACAGGGGAATCAAGAGCAGATTGACTATCAAATACAAGAGAAGTAATATGACAAAGAGATTTGGCATCTCTGAGAAAAGTATCTCTAAGCTTCTACCTCCTTCAGCACAACCACTTGCTTTGAGTAGGGCTGAAAGTGAGGTCTTCAGTGAAGGCAAAGATACTTAAGGTTCCCCCACCATGTGCTCTAGGAGGACTGTGTAGACTTAGCATTAAAGAATGTGGCCTTGGAGGTTATGCTTATCATGAAATAAAATCTCTGTGTTTTCTAATGTAGGCATTGCCAACTTCTCTGTCAGAGGGTCCAGCTGGTGATACACAAATAGCAAAGCATCCCTTCTGTTCAATGGTCAGCCCACCAACTTTTTTCAGGTCCTAGTGACAATCCTTATGGACCTTACCAAATGCAATAAGACAATCGTGAACTAAGAACCAGTTTCTTTTTTTTGTAAGATTTATTTATTCATGTATATATGTACTTTTTCTTCATGCATATAAGAAGAGACAGTCAGATCCCATTAATAGTAGTTGTGAGTCATGTAGGTGCTGGGAATTGAGCTTCTGGAAGAGCAGTCAATTGCTCTTAACCACTGAGTCATCTCTGTGGCTCCCAAGACCCTGCTCATTAAGCTTTGGGTCACAACTTCATACAGGGTCACATATTGAAGGATTTGGCAAAGTAAAAGGTTTTTGAAGTACAAAACAAAAATTAAATCAAAGGTGTTGTGAATCTGAGTTCTTTCTCCCCAAAACTTTGTGTCATTGCATGACTTTCATGAACACACAATGTGCATATTCTACATTGTGCATGCCCTCAGACTATGCAAAGCCAATTATCACTGCCTAAAAGAGCTCAGTTCAGATTTAAGATTGTGGTGTTATAAATTTCCATGTATCTACTATGTTTGTTGTTCTTATAGAAACATAATAATTTAATTAAAAAAAAAGGTAACATTTTCTTATTGTAGCCAGAAGTTTCTCTGTGTCCAGCCTGGTCCCACAGTCCAGCTGCTGCTTATAAAATAATCACTCAGAGGCTTAATGTTATTTAAAACTGCTTGGTCATTATTAGTAACTAGCTCTTACACTTAAATTAACCCATAAGTCTTATCTATGTTTAGCCACATGGCTTGGTACCTTTTCTCAGTTCTGCCTTGTCATCTTTCTTCCTATGTGTTTAGCTGGCAACTCCTGACTCTGTCCTCCTTATTTTCAGAATTCTCCTTATCTGTTCACCCCACCTATACTTCCTGCCTGGCTACTGGCCAATCAGCATTTTATTTATCAACCAACCAGAGCAACACATATTCACAGCATACAGAACATCATCTGACAGCATCTTACTGTCATTCATTGGAATGTAGCAAATTAGAATATCTTTGGATTATATTATGTTAGAATGCTTGATCTCAAAATTTGTCATTTTAATTACTAGCTTGGTTTTCATAAAAACATTTTAAATTAATTTGGATCAAGATTAAGAAAGAATTTCCAATAATTTTTGAAATTGTCCTAAATACTTCTGTCATTTATGCAAAGTATCATTTTTAACAATATTAATTACAAAAGTCTGAGTCTGCTCTGATAAACATTGTAGATGACCTATGACCTACAGTATCAAATATTCAGCCAGGTTTTAATTTTGTATGTAAAAATAAACAATCCCATCCATCCCATTAGTATGAAAATTTGTTTTGACCTTTAATACCAAAGGATTGTTTTATGATAAATTTCTCTATGATTTATTATGAGTGAATATTTGATTTATATGCCTATTTCATACTCCTATTTCTTGGGATTGTGTACAAATATCTTAATTAAAAGAAATGAGTCAAAACCTTGAAGAAAATTTTGACTAGGGCGTATGTGTAAAATGAAACAGTGATTGTTCTAAACTGCATTCTAAGAACAAATTTCATTTTCACTATTTTTTTATTCTTCTCTCATACATTTCATCCTGACCAGTTTCCCCTCCTTCTACTCTTCCCAGTCTCCATCTCCCTCAGATCCTTTGTTTCCTTTGGAAAAAAAAAGCAAGCCTTCCAGAGATGCCAACCAAACATGGCATAGCAAGTTACCATAAGACTAGGCACAAATCTTCATATCAAGGTTGGGGGAGGCAACCCAGTAGGAGGAGAAGTGTCTCAAGAGTTGGCAAAACATAATGTACGTGCATAGAACTTAGCTCAGACTCATACAGGGTCCATGATTGTTACTTCAGTCTCTATGATCCCCTATGAGCCCGGTTTTGTTGAGTCTCTGGATTGTTTTCATTAACCACAAATATTACTGTGCTCCATTATAACACAATGATTTCATTTTGGTTAGGATTTAATCCTACAGGGTTTTGTGTGTGTGTGTGTGTGTGTGTGTGTGTGTGTGTGTGTGTCTGTGTGTGGTTTTACTGTTGGTTTTCTGAGACAGAACTTTTCTGTGTTGCCCTAGCTGTCCTGGAACTCACTCTGTAGACCACGCAGGCCTCAAACTCACAGAGATCTGCCTGCCTCTGGCTGAGTGCTGGGATTAATGACATTCACCACCACTGCCCAGCAATCCTACAGGTTTTAATTACTATTAGATAATATGAAGACTGAAATGCATTGGAAGTTTTAGTGTTCTTGTGGAAACTGGGAGAGAGTTTGAGACCCCATGAAAGTTTGATGCCCTAGAAACACTACAAATGCAGAGGAATGATTTGACTTAGTCCTGGATGCAGTTTTTAAAAAAGTAAAAATAAAAGCAGACAGGCCCAGTTTTGCACAAATTCCTTGTTGCCAAGTGCAGTTCTGCTGCCTTTACAGTTCTCTGCTATCGTAACCTCAGATGAGAACAGAACACAACTGTGATCTATCTATCACTCGCACTTTTTTTTCTTCCTTTAAAGAATAGTTGTTTATATTCCAAAAGCTTTCAGATGTGTAACTTACCATTATTTATTGGAAGATCACTAGCCAAGACAATAAGTGGTTCATGCACATTCTCAGATGTACTTTAGTTAGCAGGGTTTTTTTTTGAGGTGAAACCAATTCTCTTAATATCTACCATTTTTTGATGTTTACTGTCTTATGAAATATTCTATGGTGTCTGTATATTACCAAGGAAGTTGGGGGTCTTTCTTTGGGTTCTTGTTCGTAAGAATTTTCAAAAGAATTCAGTAGGAAGGAAGCTCAATAACAATTTTTGAAAGAAAGCAGTACAGGAAGTGAGCTCTAAAGCTTGGCAGCCACAGGGAGGAGAGATACAGAAAGGAGGAAGCTATGCTCTGGGTTAGGCAAACACATTCAGTAGCAAGTGACCACATGGAATAAAGCAGTTATGTGGTAGAAGCTGAGTTGTGGCAAAGGAAAACAAGCTTAAGCTTTGGCTGATATCAGGAGAGACAAATGAAGTTGCACTTTTTGAGCTAGAGTCACATGCTTTTTCAGAGTTAGAAAGCAGAGAGGCATGCAACCGTAGCAGAGCTTCATCAGGTGGCTCCCAGCAATCGACTGAGGATGGAGCTCTAGGAAGGTCAAGTACATTATCTCATTAAGGGAGGAATTATGCCTCTAGTCTCTTTAGGTGAATCAGTCTTCTTGAGGCCTGATAGCTTGGCCAGGTGACTGGCAAGCCCAGTTGATTAAATTTTAAAAGAGACAGTAATATGAACTGTACCAATCTTTGAGTCAGTTCAGAATGTCATGTGTCCACCCAAGACCAGGATAGTCTATTTTTTTTTTAACCAGGCCTTGAGAGACAAAGCTGATGTTTACCTTTCCAATGTTACCAGGGAAACTGGAGGTAGGGTCCCAAGCTTTAATGTCTTCCATGGCTGCTGTAACATTCCTACATTTATTATGTAGGATAAGAATGCTGTAACATTCCTTATTTAAAATTCACCAAAGTTACATGGTGAGTATTCATTCCATCTTCCTCACTTTGCAGTTCAGGAAAACCTGGCTCAAAGGTTCCATAACCTACTGAATTTTATTCACACATAATGTCAAAAAAAGGAGAAAATAACTAGCTGCCTTGTTTTGAAGAACATTTGGCCATTATGCTGTATCAATTACATTATTAGCATATTTGTTTCTTGGAAAGTAAGGAAATTCAAGGTAATAATTTAAAGAATATTATAAGATCAAAGAGATTTTTTTTTTTTTTTTTGGTTTTTTCAAGACAAGGTTTCTCTTTGTAGCTTTGCGCCTTTCCTGGAACTCGCTTTGGAGACCAGGCTGGCCTTGAACTCACAGAGATCCGCCTGGCTCTGCCTCCCGAGTGCTGGGATTAAAGGCATGCGCCACCACCGCCCGGCGAGATTTTTAATATAGGAGTTTTATTTTATTTTGTTTTACTCCAAATTCTGATTGTTTAACCTATTTGCTCATAATTTTAATTTGCTACTAGGAGTGTAGAGAAATTCAGGCCAATCAATCATTTGCCACCCTTGGGCCTTGACTTTCACTATAGAACAGAGGATTTGCTACCATTTCTACTATGCGTACACTAAACATACTGTGTATAGGCTTATTCT
Source organism: Peromyscus nudipes (assembly GCA_902168325.1). Lineage (NCBI taxonomy): Eukaryota > Metazoa > Chordata > Mammalia > Rodentia > Cricetidae > Peromyscus > Peromyscus nudipes. The sequence continues at coordinate 33,267 of CABHPH010162601.1, forward strand.
TGTATTTAAGGCCATTTCCCTTAGACTTTCTGTCTGTCTTCATCTCTTTTCCTCTGATTTGTAAATAAAAATGGTATGCAGAGCTGTTCACACAAGTTTATATGGAAATAATGAGTTCATTTAAAGGTAGTGAAGAAGTGGGTGTACCACACATGACCCATTCAAAGTAGAGCTGGCATGCACTGCTGCCTTGCTTTGGCAGTCATTTTCCTTGACCCAGACCAATTCCAGCATTTCTGTCTTGATCTTTTCTGCTGTGCTACTTTGCCCAATTTCTCTTCGCCATGCCTCTTCAGTGCCTCCAGAATAACTGATCCCACAATTAGGAGGCACTATCTGTGGCTACAATCAACTCTGTATTTCAGGCAATCTTGAATCCTACCGTGATTTCCTAGAAAAAAATTTAATCCTTATAGTAACCCAAAGACTCTGACAGGGCAGGTAGCAAATCAATTGAAATCATGTCAGAGGATGGGAACACAAGATAATTGAATTTAGAGTTTTGACTAGGTAAAAAGTTATTTTGTTACTTCTTTCCTTGTCACTTTGACCAAATTACACAATGTCATTAAAGGGCAAAAGGCCTTATTTTTGGCTTACAGTTTGTGTGTGAAGTCCATCAGGGTGGGAAAAGCTTGAGGTTTCCAGCTGCTGAGGTCAGAGCTTGTTCACACCCAGGTGGATCAGGAAGCAAAGAAAGAAGCCTGAAAGGGACTCAGCTATCTGCCCTGTTTTTTTTTTTTGCTCTTTTTAAAAACTCGACCCAGGACCCCAGCTCACAAAGGTCCTCATGGAGGAAGTATAATAGGACTAAGGACCTGAAGGAAGCAAAATGTTGAGGCATGTAAATAGTTAGAGCAACATAATTGTGGAGGGTCCCAGGAGTCGAGACACTGTAGTAGAGAAGGACAAGTGAAGACTCAGTGTGGTAGGAGCATGAACAAGGGGAAGAATAATGAGAAGTAACACATACAGGACAATCTCGGTCCAAGAAGAAGAACCACATACAATGATTTCAGCTACAGAGCTCTATACTGTTCTATTTTTCTACCTCTCATGGACACTATGTGGCAAGGTGTGTGGACATACATTGGAACAGTGGCAATGGAATGTGACATACATCACACATGTCTCCTCAAGAAGAAGTTTGAAGAGAAGGCACTTTGTTCTCTAAACTTTCTTCTTTTTGTTTTGTTTTGGTTTGGTTTTCAAGACAGCGTTTCTCTGCGTAGCCCTGGCTGTCCTGAAACTCTGTAGACCAGGCTGGCCTCAAACTCACAGAAATCTGCCTGCCTCTGCCTCCCAAGGTGCTGGGATTAAAGGTGTGTGCCACCACCACCTGGCTAAACTTTCTTCTCTTATCCAAGGTGAACAGTCTGCTTCCAGATGGTGAAAACTTCAAAATTCAGGGAATGTAAAATGAACATGAGAAACTCCTCTCTGGGGTTATGAACAAACAAGATTTTTAATTTGCTACCATGGCAAAACCTGCACTATTATGAATGATAAATGTTCATTTTTTTTAGTTACACGTGTGTATAGTTTTGCTCTGTACTGGATTTTGCTAAAACAAGAACACAGATGAGGTAAAAAGTACTGTGGTCTCTTGAACTTGTGTTGACTGAGTCATACTTTGGAAACTGTGTTATTCAGATGGTGGGTCATGCTTTTAATCTGATGAAGAGAAAGTGTGGGAAGAAGAAAAAGAGGAGGAAGTAGAAGAACTCTCAAGTCATTTCACTGATCTCTCTCTCTCTCTCTCTCTCTCTCTCTCTCTCTCTCTCTCTCTCTCTCTCTCTGTGTGTGTGTGTGCCAGATACAGAAAAATTCAGAAATTCATTTAGAAATCATTCAACCTTAAAGGAATGTGACACTCCTCACTTGCTCCTCATAAAAAGTATCTGTCATATTGTACAATTGTATCAATGGAAGTAATCAAAAAATGCAAGAAGAAGGAGGCCAAGAGGGGAAAGCATATTGTCTCTATCCATTATGCATTCTAGCCTCTTGTCTTTCCATCACAAGGCAGATATCTGCCCATGGACCCTCTGTTCAGTCTCCCAATATCTGCTGTGCGTTTCTGCATAGGTACCAGCCATGTCTTCTGTTGTTACAGATAGCAGAGGGATGCAGGAAATTAGGATATGAAACATCCTACTCAAAAATTAGTGAAATATATTGTATTCTTATAAGACACTCAGTATTTTTATTTATTTATTTGTTTGTTTATTTTTGATAGCAGTTTTTTTCCTTTCTTACAATGCAGCCCAGGCTGGCTTTTAATTCAAAGCTTTCCTGCCTCAGCCACCTGTCTTGGATTATAGGTGTATCACCATGTTTGACCCAGCTGTCACTATCCTGAGAAATTACTTCGCACTATTCTATCATATTTCTTTTAAAAATGTGATGCTTTCTGTCTCAATTACTGTTCCATTGCTGTGAAAATGCATCATGACCAAGGCCACTTATAAAAGAAAGCATTTAATTGGGGGGGACTTGCTTACAGTTTTGGAGGGTTGGACCATGACCATTATGGAAGGGAGCATAGTGGCAGGCAGGCATAGTCCTGGAGCAGTAGCTAAGAGCTTACATCCTGATCCACAGGCAGGATGCAGTGAGGGCTAGGCTGGGCCTGTCCTGAGCTTTTGCAATCTCAAAGCCCATCCCTAGTAATACAAGTGTCCCAACAAGTCCACACCTTTTAATCTTTCCTAAATGCTCCAACAACTGGGAACCACGCATTCAAATATATGAGCCTATAGGAGCCATTCTTATTCAAACCACCACACTTTCCTTAAGAATTAAGCTCTTGCCTCATTTATTCTGGTGTTCATAATACCTAATATAGTAAGTGAACACTGGCATATACTTGTGGTGGAAAAAGCCAATTTGGTCCTTAAGGAGATATATTTTTGAAAATGTATTTAAATTAAAGTTTATTTTGTCATAGTATATGAGTTAGATTTGTCAGAAATATCTAGAAATTCACATTATATAGTTTAATTGTAAATATGTATATCATTGATGATATGTTTATAATTTGTGTCCATTTCCTTCATTTCCTAGACAGTCAACTGTCAGGGTGAATAGATTGCTCCTGTAGTAATGTCATCTTTTTAAACCTCTGGTTTTTCTAGCATTTAATATCAAAGGCCAAAACATTCTGAAACCTGTAAATGTTTTTTCACTAAATTTCTGTAAGATAAGTTGAAGTGGAGTGTAGAGAAAATAACGTCCAGCATGTTATGATTAATATGTGCAGGAGGTATCATGGGAAAATGACTGGAATGCTGTTAATATGACTTTAACAGAACACACGGCCCCTAAATAGTAACATAAATTACATCCAGTGTTCAGATCGGTGTTGCTTGATGCTATTACTAGAGACAATATAAATTTTACACTCGAAGTCAGTTAGCTAGAGCCTTCAATAAAGATCAAGCTCTCTCACGCTGTTCCTCCAACAACAAAACTAATTAGGACATTGTACCAGCGACAGCTAGAATCCCCTGGCTGTTATGTGATCCGCTGGGATTTAGCACTCTTTTGCCCCATTAGCTTTTTCTTACTCAAAAAGAAAAGCCTGGATTTGCTATTCTTTGACACTTGTACAGATGAAACATGAGTAGCATTACATATATGAATGCACAACATTCCTGAAGTTGCAGCTTCACAGGTTCTTACTAAACAATGAAGGATGGTGAACACTAACCAAAGAGACAGAGAAGTTCATATCTAAATATTATAGTACTTCTTCCTTCAGAATGTACTTCAAGGAGTAAATAATTAGGAAAGTGATTGCTTTTAAGGAGGTGAGGGATGAATGTGCATATTAATCAATGCCCCTCTACTCTCCCCAATGTTATAGCAAAGTGCTGCTGTGGATTATACTCATTGTTAATAAGAAAGCTGATTGGCCCATAGCTGGACAGGAAGATACTGAGTGCTAGAGCCAGACTAGGAGAATTCTGGGAAGAAGAAGGCTAGAGTCAGAGTTGCCTGCAGACACGGAGGAAGCAAGATGAGAATGTCATACAGAGAAAAGGTACCAAGCCACGTGGCTAAACATAAATAAGAATTATGGGTTAATTTAAGTGTAAGAGCTAGTTAGTAATAAGCCTGAGCTACTAGCCAAGCATTCATTAGTAATATTAAGCCTCTGAGTCGATTATTTGGGAAGCAGCTGTTGGATATTTGGGAGTTGCTGGTGGGACAGAAACTCACACCTACAATGTCCAAATTCCTATAGGTGAGGATCAGTTTCCAAACTTAACTGTAGCATCATCTTGTTGAGTCAGTGGCTTCATTTTCATCACTGAAATTTTGATATTGTAATTTTTCTTTTCTCTAATCTCCTTCCATAAGAACATAACTGTATTTTTTTCTTCCAAAAATGTAACTTAATACTCTACTACACAGAACGAATGCTATGGATTTGTGATTCAGATACCCAATTATTCCAATTGAAAGGCTTTTAACATAACAATTAAAGGAATGTAGAATTTAAATATTTGAATTAGCTTATACAAAGACAGTATACAAACACAAATAAAGAATATATTTGGTTAAGTATTTTGGCATTTATTCATTGTCAAAATTCTCAGTGGAGGAGAAAAACAACTTGGAACTGTCTCATTTCATTTTAATCTGAAAAAAGCGACAATTTTTTTACTAAATAATGAAAATAATTTTTACTCACCTGTTCTTACTGAGACAGTATGACTGTCACTAACAATAATGCTTTTATTATACTGTTTGATTTCTTCAAATATGTATTTTTAAATTTCCACCTTTACAAGATGCCTTCTTTCTCATTAAAGTTTTCATTAGTATACAAAGTAATGATATTAATATTGATATTCTTAAACATATACATCGTTGTATATTACAAAGATTCCCCCCCCATTGCTCACCCCAACCCTTTATCCCCATCTCTCTACTTTTCTCCTTCCACATATGAGGAAAAACTAGATATGTGTCTCTGTGTGTCTGGCTTATTTGGATCAGCATGATCTCTGTTTATGTGCATATTCCTGCACATAATGTTATAATTTCATGTATTACAACTGAACAAAATTTAATGCCATACATATAGATGTACATACCATGTCTTCTTTATGTGTCTGTTGGTGGTCAACTAGGTTGGGTATCTATCTGGGCTAGTGTACATAATGCAGCAGCAAACATGGATATGTAAGCACCTTTGTGGGATGTTGGCTTACGTTCCTTTGGCTATATACTTTTATAGCTAAGTCATATGACAGACCTATTTTCAGTTTTGGAGGAATTGCCCTACTAATTTCCATAATGGCTACACCAGCTTCCAGTGTTACCAGCACTGTCTAAGGGTTCCTTCACCCTTCTGCCTTTAACATTTGTTGTCATTTGTTTTCATGCAAAGTAAGTATATTCCCTCCTACCCCCCCCCCAGGCTTCCAAAACACCATCCTCCTTTTAAAAGTTTGGAAAAGTTTCTGATATTTGATTCTTGACATTTTTAACATGATGGAATATCACTAGAGTTTCTTTAACATTTTGGCTGGAATCATTTCCATTTTTATATCACCTTTTCACCACACCTCACTCCTGCCAATAAAGTTTGTCTTCATTTCTCTTTATCAGGCACTAAATGGTGACTACTTTTGCACATCTAATTCAAATTCTGTGTCTATTTTCTTCTGTGAAGATCTATTTTCATAAAATGTCACATGGACTTGTTATTAAATGATAAGGAGATGACACATTACATGCCTTGCTATCTATGCACAAACCAAAGGACAGATACATCATGACCAATCACTGACAGACTTTTAAAAACTTGTGATTTGTCACTGATCATGATGCACATTGATTACTGATACGGTTTGAGGACAGATTAAGCAGCAATAGGGAGTACACTTGCAGTTTGAACGTGTTAGTAGAAATCAGGCAACTGTTTGTGGACTTGTGATATTTAACCAATCTGCAGTAACTGAAAACTGTATTTATCAAGCTGAGAAAAGTGAGGACTGTTTGCTTTTGATTTTCTATTTAAAGTACACAAGATTTGGCATGGTATATACCAGCTTCCTCTTCGTAATCATCTCAGCTAGAATATATACTTGCAAATTAAATACAAGTTTGAAGGTATAGACACTGAATAATTGTTGACTTATGGAAATGAGTTAATATAATCATTTACACCATCTTTATATTACAAAACAGCAAGCCTAAATCTCCAGTCAGGAAATTATTATTCAATCTGAACTACTCAGTGATCTCTGGAATTCTTTACTTTAATGGACAGAAGTTTATTAGCAAAATATTATCTTGAAGTTAATACTTCCACAGTGTTCTTTAAGACAATGGTTTGAACATTTTCCCGAGTTGGTAATCATTAAGAACAACTTATTGAGCATTTTGAAATGTGACATCTCTGTATTTTTATGTGATATATCTATGCTTCTCACTATACATTAATTAATTTGAATCTTAACAATAATGCTTCAAAGTAAACTTTACAAACTGCTAAATCCTTGATGGCTCTGCGACTTAACCTGACTGGAATGGCAAGGGAATGAAGAAAAGACAGGCACACAAAGAAAAGCTGGGATCAAATGCACTGGCACTGGCCCCTCTGATGGAGAAGGCTCAGCATTCCAGAAGCTCAGTGTGTTTATTCTACCCAGTTGAACAGAAACAGGGTTATTGCACTCAGCTGAACAAGGAGGCAGGTTCAGTAGGTTCAGTAGATATCAACAGGAGTAGTCTTTGTGCAGAACCAGTCTTCAGGACCTACATATTCATGGAGAGGAAGCACATACTATCAATAGCAATTCAGGGATGAAAGAAAGGCTGTGTTATCCTTTTGAGCCTTGTGGGGCAGAGGCAGAGGTTCTGCCATTTTCTCTTGTGGCTGAACGCCTTGACATGGCTGGCTCATGTCAAATACATACATTTACCAGGATTTCATTCTCTCAGGGCTTCTTACTCTTCCCCAAAAAGAATGATCTGTAATTACAGATAAAGAAATAAAAGCTCAAAATCATTCAGCAACTTCTCAAAGTTCCACATTTGTGTCCTTAACTTGGAAATTTTCTCTCTTCTCTGGAGGGATGCCATTGCCAATTTACCCAGATTAGCTAACACTTCTTTCGAATGTTATGCAGATAGAACAGTGTTTGAATTAAAACCAGTTCTCAGAGAATTATGGTTAAGCTCACAAAATGTGATTCATACCTGTGTATAGTATACAGAAGTCTAAGAAGCAATTCCTTTTTCCATATACTCTCTATTGATCGTTGAGCATAAATCCCATCTCAATGTGTTTTTATTTTTCTTCCATTCCCACATTTCCTCTACTCTACTTAAAACCATATATATATATATATATATATATACACACATATATATACATACATACATATATATATATATATATATATATATATATAT